>VZSE01005034.1:744153-856458 GCA_013398275.1 Promerops cafer | reverse complement strand
AAAAAAAAAAAAAAAAAAAAAAAAGTTAAAATTGCCTGGAAGATTTTAGTGGAATATAACATAACATGTAGATCAAATCTAGGTTGAGAAAAATTTCTAGAGCTGGGCATCTAAACGTGTAATGATTCAGGCCTAAACTACTGATAATTTCCATTGCTAAAAAGTCACAAAAATGGATTTTGAGACCTATTTTTTAATGGCTATCCGTAGGTCTCTTTACTCAGTTGATATCTGGAACATTTGGACATCTGAGGAGAGACTTGGTTTTGCACTTTGAAGTCCCTTAGGTGCTTGAATTTACTTCTTAGCATTGTCTCAGCAATGCTGACCGGACTCTGACTCACAGCTTTAAGGGTGCGTGCAAACAAGTTGGTGTTCGGGCACCAGGCGTTGCCTGTGGAGCTCATTCTAATAGGAAGGGCCCAACTGTGCCAGCTGGTTTGATTGACTTAGGCTTCTGAACTGAGACTGGAATTAGGGATTGCCAAATCAGGGAGATGGAGATCCTAGTCCAATGTATCCGCTGCACAAGGATTTTAAACATCCATGTGTCGCCTTCCAAGGTATTGACCTGGATGTTAAAATGTTCTAAATATTAGTTTCAGTAAGATTGCTGGAAAAACGATGCTGCTGCTCAAAGGATGCAGAAAGGAGGCAGAGTCTCTGCAGAGAAAGAGCTCTGCTCACAGCCTGGTTTCACTAACCTGGAAGGAAGGAAAGAGAACTGGAATACTTGCTGCTGTGATCTACTGCTCCAGTGGCTCAAAAAACTCAAAGGAGCTCATGTATTTTTCAGTGTTGACTACCCTTGTTTTGCAGGTGATGAATTACAGACCCTTTAGCAGCTATGACACTCTCCCTAATTGTGTTTCCTCAAATTAGCTCAGAGCTCTGAGAAACTGGCGTGCAGTGAGACAACCCAGTGGGAGTATGGGATTTTCCTGCCCTTGCATAGTATATAAGTAAAGTAAAATCCTTACCAACAGATAGCCAGCTCCTTGCCTAAAGCCAGTCAGAATAGATCCAGTGACTTCAGTGAGACTGTGCATGTTCACATCAGCTGAGAATCTGGCCTGAAGCATTACTAAATTACTCATTTCAGTTCTATAAATAGGCCTGCCCTGCTGAGATGATGTGCCTGATTCATGGGGCCTGTTTTGCTGCATAGGGCAGTTGATGGGCAAGATAACCAGTAGTCAGATCATTAAAACACAATTAGACAGAAGCCAGAAATTCAGCCGTGATCCTCCCTCTCCATTTTGTGCCCCAGCATAAATTCCTGCAATTCCTGTGCTGGCAATTCCTGCGGACAGCTGGAGACACACGAGGGTGTTACCTCCTAGCTGCCGTACCATACCTGCTCCAAGGAGAGCAGCAGCTGAAAAGCAGATTGCCTCCCTGAAAATGGGACATCCTATCAGCAGGGAAAAGCAAACTGAACCAAAGGTCTGTGTGAAAATAATGCAGTCATCCTCCAGCACAAGGTATATTCAGATCAATTCTTTATTAATTCTTTTATGTGACTGGTCCAATTAAAAGCAAGGAATATGTGAAGCAGCAGGATATATGTGGATATTTATGGACTTCTGTTCATTCCTAGATCAAGGCTTTTCTTGTAGGTAATGATTGCTTCTACTGTTCACAGTAGAAACATTGGAGCTTCTACTTGAAAAGAAGTTAAAGCATACCAGAATCTTTTCCCCAAGTGATATTTCCCAGAACTATGTAGTGGCAACATCTCCTTCCTAGGCATTGAACTGTCTTGGCCAAGCCTGTCTTTGTATAGATGGAATTAAAAATGTTTTCTTTAATATATTGTACTATCTTTATCTAAATTTAATGTCACCGGTCCTTTTATCTCCAGTCAGTGCTAGAGGTCTTTCTGCACCTTTACAAATCTGCTTTCCCTTTTTACTGACTTGGGCAAGCAAGTTGTAGTAGCTGCCTTTGTCACCTCAGTGTTTGTGCTGTTTTCCATATAACCTATGAGTAGTTATCTAGCATAACTTGCTTTTCTTCAATAAAATTATGCTAAAAAAATATGATGCATTGGCTGAGACCCTTTTGCTTTGCTGTCAGTAGAATTTTGATGTTGACTTTACTGTCCCTAGGGCTGGACACAGCAGGATTAGGTTTTTCCAGCACTTCCTTTATTTGAATTTTAGAAATTAATAAATTTTAGTGGAATGAACCAGTTTTAAGAGAATGTAACACACTTCAGGGCCTTCATCATGGTAAATATTTTCTTGCACTGTTCTGCCTTGCAATACATTATTACAGATAGTTTGCAAAATTTCGTCATCTTGCCTTTAAGATTGCCAAGGTTTCGATTTTTGCAGTTGGATGGTGGCAAGCACTGGCAAAACTACTGAAGAATTATTTAGCAGAAATATGAAGTCATTTATACTATGTAAACTGAACGTACCAAGGTCTGAAAATTCCTCCTTGTAGTAATGTTTAGCACTTATACAGTGTCTTACATCTTCAACAAAGAATGCAAACATCCATTAATTAATCTTCACACCTTACAGGTAACCTGGAGCTGCCATTCTTATTTTACATGTGAGATGCTAATTTAATATCCCATCTCATATAAGCTACAGGCTCTTTGCATTTCTCTGAGGGGAAAGCTAAAGATTCTAGACTTTTTTTTTATTCACACTACCTGCTTTCAAAATTATCAAAGCCTATGTCACTTTTTCTCACCTCATCACAAGCTGTAAATATAGTCTTTACATGTTTAGCCATTTTTGGAAACCTGCTATTTCTTTTTAGGAAAAATAGGAAGTATGAAGTATGTAACTTAAATAAAGTGTAAGAGCTTCAGCTAGAAGATATGTAACAGTCTGTGAAAAATGTTACTTTAATTTTTGATTTAGAAAATGCATAATGACCCACTTTTACATACAGCTACATGTAGTTAGATGATCACTTGATCCTTCCTTTATGGCTTTTTTGGCAACAACCAGAATTTCCCAATTATTTCCCAAATATTCATTTCCTTTGTAATAATTAAAAAATTTAATTAAAATTAGTTTCAAAGCTATTCTAGATAAAGTTTTCCAATCTTCCTACCAGTTAATCTAATATTAACTGGTTTTATATAGCTTTCCTGCTCATTTATGATTTCAAGTGCCCAAAGTCTACAAGTAGCTCTTCAGTATGCCAGGAGCCCTCTTAATATCAATCAACATTGCATATTGTTTTAAGCCTAGACATTTCTAGGTTCATGTTTTGTGGCAATAAGATGGCACATCCTACTGTGATGAAGAGGAAGGCAGAGTAAGGATAATTAATAATTATTGCCAACGGACTCTAATTCTGAGGAGAAGGGTGTAGCAGGGGTAATCATCTCTAGTGTGAGCTCTTTCTTTTCCAAATGGACAAGACCAGCGTTTTAAGCGGTGCCCCAGACATCATGCAAGGGTAATCTAACTCAGAGATTGTGCACATGGGCTCAGGTTTTCAGAAGTGATTTCTCAGTCAGGGAGGCTGCTCAGACAGTGCATAACCTTAGTCTTCAGGACCAGTTAGTGGACTCTGTTGATGAAAGCTACTTTCATTATACATGGCTTCAGACACCTCGTGTGTGAAGGACAGGGTCAGTTACCCAAATACCTCATTGTCCCATCTGTCCTGTCTGTTTTGCATCCTACCCAAGAATCTGCTTTCAATTTCTTCACAAAGCTGCAGCATGTTGTTGTCAAAGTCATCATTTTCCTATTACCCAAAATGTATCATGTTTTAGGATCTGATACTTAATTTTGTCTATACTCATGTATCAAGCTGGTTTTTCCTCTGTTTCATTTCTTGGCATCCATCAGACCATGGTGGTTACAGATAGCTGTGTACCCCTTATGGTGCTGCTGCCCGTGGTAGAGGTGACCTGACACGCTGTTCTCCATCCTTCTCATCCCAACAGGTGCTGAGTTTGTCTCCCATTCAGTGGCTGCCATTTGCCTCATGGTGTTTGGCATTCACCTTGCAATCTCCAAATGAGCCAGTGAGGTCTTCTTTGGTGCCCAGCCACTTCTGATAAAACAAGAATGGTTTTGGTGGGTGGCAGTGGCAGGTAAAATCACTGTCTTTGTCCTGTGAGAGCTTCACTGACCCAAATTACAGCCTCTCCACACACCCTTCTGGGTTGTAGTTGTTGTATGATGCAGAAGATGTCAGGAGGAATGCTGAGCAGAAATGAGGCAGACATTTCTAATAAGTCCAAGAGTCTGAAAATTTCATATTATTTTTATACTTCAGTTTGTGTTGCCATGGTCGCACACACACTCTTGATGTATTTAATGTTACCTTCATCTTAAACTGGTCCTTGCCAAAGGCAGCATAGAAATACATATGGTTCAAATTTTGCATGGTTGGTGATCTTTGTATCCTAAATATTTATAAACATTTCAAAGGAATGTTTGAACTCAAGAAGGGTTGCCCACAACATTTTTCCATAAAGCTTTTATATTGTTGACTGTTGTAGCACTGACTGTTGTGAGACTCAAGATAATGCTATTTTTAGAAACTGTCAAAGTTCCAGACAAACCAAGTCACTGTACAGGGCTGCTGGACTGCTGCAGGTTGAGGAGTCTTTAAAACCCAGGTCAAATGTGCAGCTTAAATAAAGGAAAGTGGCTTTAGTTGCAGTTGAAGAGATCCAATACCAGCTTGCTTGTAGGAGGCTGGCCTGTGGTCTGAGACTTGCAGTTTCACTGAGAAGAGACTTGAGAGGTAAATGAAGTGATACTCAGATACGTAAATACAGTTCAGATTAGTTGTAAATGAGACTTTACATATCAGGGGAGGTCAGAGGCTTGAATACGTGGCCTTGATGATGGCCTCAGGTATTTGGGCACCTTCCTTCAAAGAAACGATCCTGGTGCATGCACTCTGTACACAGCATCCAATTATTTATGCCTAAATATATGAAATTTGATTGTCCTTGAGAACTTGATTCGTGCCTAGCACAAAGCCAGGACTGACAGGGTACATAGAAAGGGAAAACATTGCAATGGGAAGGGAAAGATGGTGGACCTGTTAAGCCAGTAAGCTCCTGGATTCTTGAATTCTTCCTGAGAGCTTTTAGGATTTGTGAGTTACAAAGAAGGAGTTAAATTAAGGTCTTTATAAAGTTTTCTGAAAGTCCAATAAATCCTTTCATAGTACAGCTATTCTATCTTTAGGGCCAGTGATACACTTCTTCCCACTCTTTGCAGATGTATGAAACGCTGAGGTGAGCAGCATATTTTGTAAAAGGCTGTCTATCCTACATCTTTCATATACCTTGACTGGATTCTTGGCTGAGCCTGTGTGGAGTAATTTTTTTAAATTACCCCTCAAAAACATGTACAACCTGACAGAAAATGTGTGGAGAAGGGAAAAAACCCTATTTTGATTTTTTTTTTTCTGTCTACAGACCCCTGATAAAAAATATTAAATTAATGCAGTACAGACTTTTTACTGTATGACAAGAAGTCAGATGTGAATTCACTTCAGTAAAGTTTTAGTGATTAATAGTACTATTGGAAAACAAATATTTCAAATTAGAAAACCATGCATGCATTATTTAAATGTGAAAACTACTTATTTTGATGTGCAAGTTACTACCACCTGGAACTTTAGCACCATTTTTAAAAAATAAGGTATATTAATAAAATTGCTAAATATCTTTAAATTCTGATGATATGCTTAGAAATTGAATATGGGTTTATAATTTTCTGCTAATAATTTAGAGTTGTTAATGCATAATATAGAGTCGTTGTTGTTCAGAGAACAGTTTTTAATGTGTCTTGCTTGCATGAAGAGGGAAGCACTATTCCCATCTAGTTTTCTGAAATCACTTGCACATTTCTAAAACAAATTAATGTGCTTTTTATTCCTAGAGCATACAAAGACACTAAAAATTCAACAATATCTTTTCTAGCAAGGCAGGAGCATATTAGAACAAGAGTTTAAAACCTTCAACCTATAGCTTTCAACCTGCAACCTAAGAGCTCTCTTTTGGTGCAAGATCAGGGTATTTGATTCCCTCCCAGTGACCCTAGGAGTAGAAAGGTTGGCCCTGCTTCCTTTGTGTGATTTCAGATCTGTGTCAGACTTCAAATCAAGCTTCACAGCCAGTACAGCCAAAAAGACTTTTCATCACAACACTGGGGAGAAAAGGAGTGTTCCAATGAGACCCAAACTTTAAATGGCCTCCCTGTGTGGTCTGGGCACAGTAGCCAAGAAATCCTGGCCAGATCTCCAGCATCACAGTCCATTATTCTCAGCAAATGATTTCTTGCTGACAAGATGCCCCTTTGCTTCTCTGTGTGTTGTAAACAATTGCTAGTTAGTATAGAGATTAATTACTGCCTCTTTATTTTTGGGCACCCATGGGCATAAAGGACCGACTGCATACTTGCAGAAGGTACTCTCATTAGTGTCGCCTTAGTATTATTGATCATTCTGACATCAGTCTTCTGTAACCTTTGATCTCACATGCCTGGGGTATATCAGGTTGATAAACCTAAATCGAAAGCACCACCAGCGCACAGTCTTATTTTTCCAGATAAGATTTTTAAAAACTTGTGAGTGAAAAGTTCTTCATCCTCCCTAGCTTTCTGCAATACTGGGTCCCAAGAGTCTTGCTTGAATTCCACAAATGCAGTAGATTCACATATTCAAACATAACCTGAGCACTGCTAACGATGACTAAGTATTGGAAATAATTAAAAATTTGTCATGCATTACTGGAAGCATCACCTTTTATTTCCACAGAAACTTTTTGATGAATAGTAATCGAGATTGGCTGTCTGACAGAGACAGCAAGCAGTCTGCTACTGCAATACATCAGCAGTCTTACTCATGACACTTGCATGCATTATTTAAGTATTTACAGTAGAATTACGATGCAAAACTGTAATCTGAGGCTGATGAGTATAGCAAGTTTGAGTGGCTGTAGACTACGATTTTTTCCAAGGTTAAGTGTGCTAAGCTTATAATGCACCCGGTTATTTTTTGGTTATTCAACATGAACTTTGTTTAAACAAGACGAAATATTAAAAACCAGGTAGTCCAATGGCCAGTCCTTGTTTGTTTGCAGAAAGATAGAATGATCTGCAAGGAAAAAGAAATTGTGGCCTCATAAAAATGGCAGGTCCATAACATGAACCACACATGTTCCCTGGTTTATGTATTCTGTGAAAACTCAACAGCTGGCATTGGCACTATGGCTACAGAGGGACTCCAAGTTTCATTTCTCTGAAAAATTTTATATCAAAAACTTGGACTTGTGTCCTATAATTTACATTAGACTTTTCTATTATGTTTATGTGATCCTCCCCCTCTACTCAGCCCTAGTGAGGCACATCTGGAATCCTGTGTCCGGTTCTGGTCTCCTCAGGACAAGAGAGACATGGAGCCCCTGGAGCCAGTACAGTGGAGGGTGACAAAGATGATGAAGGGGCTGAAACATTTTTCTTATGAGGACAGGCTGAGGGAGCTGTTCAGTCTGAAGAAGAGGTGACTCAGAGGGGACCTTACCCATACCTATGTAAAATGTAATGTAAAAATGTAAATGCATATTGCTGATAATACATAAGTTTTATGATCTTGTAAACAGTGATTAAAAAGTCAAAGAACAAACTACTAGATAATCCTTTCTTCTGACTGATAACAATTTTAGCGTATAGAGAAAGCTCTTCTCCTGACACTTTGTAAGGACTGGATTTAGGATTACTCTGCCTGGACATGTGCTGTTGCACCTGGAAAGTGTCAACATCCCATCCTCAGTCTGTGTGAGACTCCCAGCAGGAGCAAAGCTCTGCTGTAGAGACTGCTCCTTTCTTCATCAGCATCTGACTTAATGAACACCAGGAAGGGTTTTATGGAATACTCAATTTGTAAGGAAAAAAACATTTTGAAAAGGCGTCTAAATCACAGGCTGGATCATTTTACTCTGGTTTCCTCAAAACTTTGAATCTCTGGATGACCCCATTCTGCTTTTGATCTTCTCCTCTGCCTCCCCAGTGTGATGTCTCTGCTTCCTCAGAAGCAGATCCCTGGCAGTACACAACTACACAATATGTGACAACATGTACCAGTCGGAGAATTCCCTAGCAGGGAAATCTGCCTCAAACAGCTCCTTCCTCCTGCTTAGCTTTAGGGGACTCATGATGCCCCAGGGTAGCTATGCAACAATACAGAAGGGGTCTAGTTATGGAACTAATAACAATTATATATATGTGTGTATTTCCTTTTTATAGCCACTGCCATTTGGATGACTGCCTATTTGTGTATTTTATCTCTGCAGTAAGGAAGAAAAAAATTAAGGAAGGGAAAGGAGAATGAGGGGCTCAAGGGTCCTTTGTATTGATTATTGCACTACTAGTAAAGTAACATCACTAAGTGGTGTGTTCTCTAGCAATCCCTCAATATCCACTACAGCAGAGATTGCATTGTTTGTAAGTTCTTAATTAATTTCTTAGCATGAATTAACTTGTAAATTCTTATTGGTGATTTTGAATTCAAAGTATACCTATAGTCAGAATACTGGATATTGTGCTATTATTTAATCCTTTTTTCCTGCATAGAGTTTATCTGCTTGAAATATGCTTTTATATTTTGCTAGATGCAAAATCAAGTAATGCAATATAAGTATGGTCAATCAATATAGGTATGGCAAATGCCTTTGTCTTGGGCAGAGCTTGCTGAAGGACTACAGTGCCTTTTCAAAGCAGTCTTTGAGATTTTAAAATTAGTTTTCCTTTATTTTTCTTCTCATTTTTAAACTAAAATTACTTTTGAAGTTGTAGAGAAAAAAATACTTTAAAGGTCAGTTTGTATGCCTTCCTAATAATTATGAAAAAAAAAACCACCAAAACAAACCCAGAACAGAAAATAAGTCAGCCTATGATTGATCTACTTTTGCAATACATAACCAGTAGTAAACATCTCCTCTCAGGTCACAGGCTGCAGTTCATCCAGTATATTTTACAACTCAAAGGTCTGTAAGGACCCAAATAAATTTAATCTGTAAACCTATTCTGCAACCTGACATATTATTCCTCCAATTTATTTTCTTATGAAATAATCAAGGGAGACTCTTATGATTTTCAGTGTTGATATATAATTGAGTAAAACTGTGCATTGTTTTCAAGAGATACAAGTTTAGAAAAAAAAAAGAAAAAGAGAAACAACCGGGCTGGGAGGCATAATGTACTATCATTTGATTAAGATATTTTAACCTTTTCCTTTCACCATTTTCACTTTCATTTGACTTTTTTTTTTTTTCTTTGAATTATTTTATTTTCAAATATGACAAGTGGTCCTCTTGATGACCAAAGTATTGTGACTTTTAAAATTTTTTTTTACAGACCTTCAAATAGATTTTGAGCGAGGGAGAAAATTGTAGCTGTATCCTATCACCTTTCACCTGAGCCATTCTGTCCCTCAGCAATTGTGATTTTCTGAATGAATTCTTAAGTGACTTATTTGCAGTAGCTGCACAGTGACAGCAATGCTGCCTCTTCCTGAACAGAAAAGCCTCCATTGAGCTCCTTGCCTTCTCACCTCTGCGAAGCAGAGACAGTTCACAAGTAAAATCCATCAGCATATGTTATCGGAGGAAGTGAAGGACACAAGCCCTGTGTGTTTAATATTAGAGAAGAAAAGAGGCTCTCTGATTTCTGCCTCAGTCTTCAGGCTTTTATGGGGGCCATTAAGTGCTGTACATTTTTTAATTCCCTGAGCCTTTGTCAGTCTGATGCTGCAAAATGCAGAGAGGAAATGTGAATTTCTTTTCAAAGATTATGTTCTTAATTGGAAGAGCAAAGTATAAAGAAACGTGTCTAAACACCTTATAGAATCACAGAATCATGAAATCAGTTGGGTTGGAAGAAATTTTAAGGACTGTCTGGTTTCAACCCCCCTGCCACACGCAGGGACACCTTTCACTCGACCAGGTTGCTCAAAGCCTATCCAAGCCCAGCCTGGCCTTGAACACTTCCAGGGATGGGGAATCCACCATGACTCTGGAAAACCTCTTCCAGTGTCTCACCACACTCACAGTAAAGAATTCTTCCTATAGCTAGCCTAAATCTACCATATTTCAGTTTGAAGCCAGCACTTGTTGTAGGATGTTTTGTCTGTTCTGAATGGAAAAGTATGGGCAGTGGAGTGTCTACAGGAAGGTTTAAGGGCAGTTTTAAAAAATACTTTGTGGTGGCTATATGTATGTAATGTTATTATATATTGATTTTAGATAAGGATCAAGATATAATGACTCACAATTTTACAGCCTGCTGTAAGCAGAAGAAAAGCTTGATGTGCTTGAAATAGTTGTGTTGCTAAGGATATATTGTATGGTTCTAGTCCGGGTGAGTGATGATCAAGGAAGTAAAAACCTTTTATTATCCATCAGATAATATCTGATATCCAGCAGAGTCCCTTGCTAGCCAGAGGCAGAAATCATAATTCACAAAGGTTGACATGTGACAATTTAGTTTGTGGAATCTAAATAGGCACAAAACAAATTAATAAGTTGTCGGTGTTCACTGTCTTTGAAGAGCCACCCCGAATCCAAATTCTTTGAACATTTTCCTATGTCCAGAAATAGGATCTGTTGTACTGATTCCTAAACCAGTTAAGCCTGCTCTGCAGTCTGGTACTTCATGGCCGTGTATCTTTTGTAGTCCCTTACTGTGACTGTTGGCTGTGAATGCTAAACTTCCTGTTTATTAGGTGGGCCTAAGGAACTTTTAAATAAGAAGCACCGTTTCTTTTGGCCTTTGCTCAAGTACAGGTTTTCCCCTTCTCTTGAATTTTACCTTCTGTTGACCATGACTATGAAAAGACAGAATTTTTTGTTGCAAGCCTATACCTCACCAGCTCTAAAGCTGTACCAAGCACTCAGAGTGTTTCTGGGACAAGTTGTGTTTCACATGTATAATTTCTGTGACTTTACTGAATCCAAATTATATGTGGCTTTGAAAAGCAGCTGCTTCTGCTTAGTTTAGTAATTGTCTCTCAAAGTGCAAACAGATTGTGGAGTTATATTCTCCAGATAATTCCAAATATTGTTTTGTTCTTTCTTGCCACTGTGGCTGATCAGACAAGGATAACTTGTAAAAGAGTTACAGAAGATCTCTATTTCAGACTATGGGATTTTTCTGTTCTCCTGAATGAACTTGCCAAAGATGAATAGGCCCCTTTTACCTGTGTGTGCCTGTGGCACTAATGCTTTGAAGTAAGCAGACTTCCATCAAGGATGAGTTCAGTCCTGCTGGTTTCCTTCCCTGTGTGAATGTGCCTGTGTGAGAGAATATTTATTTATAATTATGCTTGTATCTGTAACAAAAACACTTGTTTAAATGAGAGGAAGGGGAGTGAGTGACAGTAGGTGCTCAGCCCATGGGGTGAGTGACCAGACAAAGGCGAGCAGCTGAGCAGCCCCGCCGAGCTGGTGCCTGCAGAGCGCACGCTGCCAGGCAATGCTGCCTGCGGCTGCTTGCTGGGGACCACTGATCCATTGGATGAACAAGGCTCAAATCAAAGACCAGGAGACAAGCCATGTCCTCTCCCTTTCCACTCCTTTGCTATCCCTTAACCCCCACACACTTTGCTCTAGCAAAAATGCAGACATACACACACACAACCATCTGTCCTTCTCACTGTGTTTCGTTTTCAAGATGACTGACGAGGGAAAAAACCCTCTTCCAAGATATTCACTGATAACATATCAGACAAGACACAAAAATAAGCTCACTGTATGTATTTCAGGATTTACATTTCTGTAATAGGTGGTCTTTCCTGTCATGAAACACACTAACAAAGAAATAGGCAGGTATCTCCTTAGCTGTGATGCTAACTGCGAGTGACTTTTAGAGCAAGAACATTATGGAACTTGAAGTAAAAAATGCTGCTTCAAAGGAAGATAATGCTGATGGATTATGGCATAACAGAGCAATGTAACACTTTGAACACAGGTCTAAGTGAGCTTAGGCCCATATATTGGCCTCTATTTGCTCAATGATAAAGAACATGTACTGCTCATACTTAATGTACTTTTCAACCATGCATCTGAAAGTGTTAAACTTTTGTCTAAATGATCTAATGACATCTCTCTTTAGGTTTTGAACTGCATGGCACAGCTGATGAGGAATATTAACTTTAGTTCTATGCACAAGAAAGAATGCCTAAATCCAGTGTAGTTCCCTGTTACCTCAAATTTCAGAGGTGTTTGAACCTGGAAGTGTCTTTTAAAATAAATTTTGAATGTTAATGGATTTTTTCTGATCAATATTATCAGAACTAGGACCAATACATCACTAACATTAAACACAGGACTGAGGGTAAAGAATTTGATTTTGCTATAATCATGTCAATTGGAGTGGACTGTGCTATAGGGGTGGTATTTATACCTGTTTCAGAAAAAAACTATGAAGCAGTTTTTTGAAAATTTTACTCATAGGACAGAAATTCTGCACATCTAAGGGCAGGATAAAATTGCACTGTCTGCTTACATTATAGTGTTGTGAAGGAGAACAATGAAAATTAGTACAGATGAGCTGTTAAATTAAGGTTAATGATTGCTCAGAATATGCTGAGCTGGTTTTTGTTGTTTGGATTTCACATGACACAAATCTGGTGAAGGTCAGGTTTCAGGGTTAGAGGCAATAACTTTTGTCCAGAGAGTTTTGTCACATTCAGACTGTGACTCAAAGCCAGACTGCTCTTTACATAGACCTGATAGAAATCCCAGGCTGAAATTGTGAGCATGTGAAGGGGACTTGCATCTGTCTGAGCTTCTGCTCTGCAGTGCTGAACATTTCCTGGAGGAAAACAGGGACGAAACCTTAAGTTATCAGCAGAAAAGCAAGTGCTGTGTAACATATGGTTCTGTGGGAGCCAGTCCCTTAGTAACAATACGGATTTCAAAATTGGTATTTGCTTCTGGGAAGAAGTTCAAAAACTGCACCCTAGTGTCTCTAGGTTACTGTAACACTGGCTGTGGCCACAGTTTTCAAGGGGTTTGAAGGACTTTTAAAGCTGTATCAGGATCCCAAAAAGGAAAAAAAAAATAGTTCATAACCTTCAAACTAAGCCAATTCCCTACATTCCAAGATTTCCTTCAGCTTGGAAGAGTGGGATCATAGGGAAGCTGCTATCTTGAGGTTTCTCAGGGATTTCCTGACTAGAGAGAGGAGTCTTTGCTTTCCATGTTGAAGTGCTTTGAAGTAGTTGAATGACAATAACAGGAAATTATTGTTTTGGCAAACATCTACAGTTTTGAGAAAATTGGAATCAGTGACTGAATTGATAGCGGGATATTTCTTAAGAGAAATGGAAGTTGTATTTCACTTGCTTAGTTATACTGCTTATCTTCCTTGAAACATTTCACAGCAATGTATAATATGCGACGTCCAATAGAAAGGAAACTTGATCCAGGGAATAATAATTGTATCCACTTTAATCAAATGTTAAATACTACTGTAATATGCCACATTAAGGAGACACTTGCTCAACGTGCCCAATCTCAGCACAGACTACTCCTAATTTTCTGGCATGACCTTGGAAACACTGCAAATGATCTGTCTTCTCTTATTCCCTGCATCACTAAGAACAGAAACGTAATTGTACCTTGCTCTGCAAGTGTTTGCATCCACGTCTAGCAGCACTGCTGGGGAGGAACAAGTCGCTTCAGGCTGTTTTCTGAAGTTTCACTGGAGTAGCAGGATGTATTTTCATTTTTAAGATACTGTTACTTAAGCATCATTTGGATAACGAATTGACTTAACCCAATCACCGTTAATGAGTTGTAGCACATGTAAGTCATACTTGCATGGAAAAAAAGAACATGAAACCTAATAGTTCTCTAGCTGTGAGAGCTGAAAAGGGATTGATTTCTTTGTCCAGTGGTCTTTTGGCCTCTTATTTTTTCTTCCTGAAGAACACTTGTTGACTGGGGCAGCTGTGATGGAGAAGCCTGTGTGCAGTAGCCTGGGAGGAAAGGAGCACCCTCCTCCTCTCTGAGGTTCAGCCTGTGGTTAGTTGATGAGCCTGAACAAATCATCTTACCTACTGCAGCCCCACAACTTCACCCTACAAATTAGAGGCAATAATTCCCTTCTATGCTGACTGGGAAACAGCAAATCCATATTTAATTACCAAGGACCGCTTAAGGGCTTGCTTCATGCAGTTAGGGAGGCACATCTGTATGCAGCGGAGGGTATTCTCCAGTCAGTATCCATCCATGGCTGCTTCTCTGCCTCTTTTTTTCTCCAGAACTGGGCAGACTATTCTACAATGGTTTAGGCCGAGAAAAATAAATTTTGTAGCAACTTCATGGTTGAGTTAAAGGTGCATCCTTGTACCTGTCTCAGGAGAAGAGAGGCAGTCTTTAATGTCACTCATGTCTATTTTAATATACCTACAAATTATGCTATAGGTTTTACTTTTTCACTTCATCCTTGTACTTCAGAAGTGAGTTTGAAATGCTTTTTTCCTTTGAGAAAAATGTAAGCTTATTTCATTAGATGGCCATGTATATTACTGACAGGTGTCAAAAGTGCAGTTCACCTGCCAAATAGCCTTCTGTGTATCTCTAGTGAAGAATTGTTACTGTTCTCTGGCTTGCATCCTTTTTTCCACTGTACTGGGACAAAGATAACCATAGATTTAGTGTGTAAAGCCTTGGTTTTCCACCTCTGGGACAATGGCTCACATCCAGCTTGACCCTCTTAAGTGCAGTCACTGAAACAGATGGAGATGAGGCTTGGGTTGGCATAAATCTGACCAGTTATGAGGATGCTTTGTAGCAATTTGGACTCACTAGACGTAGAAGGCAAAATATACTTGAGTAATGGGAATCACATTGAGCACGTCCTTCTGAGGAACACCAGTACCTCCACAGGGAAGAAGATGGAATAAAAAGGTTTTCAGAAACCTACTAATTGGGCTGACATGTTTTGAGAGGAGCATGGAGTGGTGGGCAAGTAACACGGTTTCCTGTTCTGCACTGCAGCATCTGAAGGCAAAGGGGATTCTACGGAGCCTACATAATCTTCTCTGCATGACGCTTCTGATGATCACAGTGTGGAGTTCTGATTAATTTAACTTAAAGGTGCTTGAAAAAGAGAAAAAGGAATTCAGAACTCAGATATAGGGAGCAAAAAGGAGATCTTTGATATACTTGGGGCTCTGGAGACAGCTGTTGATTTTCACCTTGAAAATTTGTAGGGAGTGTTCAAACACTAATGGCTTCGATAACAGGGTTCTCCTTGGATATGTAGAATTATTGCTATTTGCTCCACAGCTCATCTACAAGTTCCTTATGACCTTTCACGGGCTTTAGTCAAAAGTAAAGTTGCCCAATCTGAGTAGTTTAGGGTTTTTTTTCCTAGGATTTTTGTACAGGCCCAGTAGAGACACTTCTGCAAGTTTTTAAAACTGCAAGTTTGTGTTCTGTGATCTATAAGAAGTGCAGCTGAGATTATAAAGGGGTGGGGGGGTAATTTTTTTTATTTAAATATCTTCAAATTATTGCTCCCTGCCTCAGGTAGCATTTTAGCTTTTGTTTGGGGGCAGAGAGAGGTCTATTGGCTTGTTTGTTGGGTTGTTTTTTTTTTTTTTTTGCCACAGATAGTTTTTATTTTCCACCCCACCACCCTGAATTACTGCAACTGTCATACTTGAGTTTCAGCTCTGCAGCCTTTAATTGGTGGTGTTATCAATTCTCTTCTTTCTTTTTTTTGATCCCACATCTGTACTTTTATCTTAATCTTTAAATTGTGTTTTGAATGTTGACGTAATTAGATCAGCAGCTTCCAGGTAAGGAAAGTTGAAACAGCCATTTAATCAAGTTGAGAAAACCCTGGCTTGGGGGGGAATTATGTGGTGTGCTGGTTTTTTCCTTTTCCTTCTTTTTCCTCAGGTATTTTTCACAGGCACCCTAAGGATACTATTTTATTTTTTTTTTTATTGTAATTACTTGTGTACAGACATATTTCTTGTCTGTTGTTTTATATAACAACATCTATAGGCTCACTTTGAGAAATTCATAAGCACTATCCCAAAGAGCACTAGTTGCATCATTAAAATTAATAATCTACAATTTGAAGTCTTTTAAGATAGGTTTGGTTTCCCTCTGACCCCACTTATATGGGCAAGGAAGCAAAGTTTTCTGAAAGTCATTCTTAGTTAAGAGTAAACAAACAAACAAATGAACACACTGCGGGCAATCTGGTGCAATTAATATGAGAGCTGTCAGGGGGGTATATTATAATAAGATGAACTGACAATGCTATTCAAAGGCTGAAGTGAAAGTTTCTACTCCAAGGAGAAAATTGTATTTATGCTGATTATAACTTGCTCTTCAATGACAGGCTTCTTTTATGAGAGATAAATTTATTTTGTTTTTTGGGTAGTTGAGGAAAAAAACTGTTCCTTTCCTTGAAGGAACTGGCTTAGAACTTTAAATTACAGTGGCTGGAACATTAGGGAAAAATAGAAAGCTCACAACAAACACCCAACAGCTGCTTCTGCTGTATATTTAATATGTACAGCTCTATTATATTGGTTTATTAATCCATCTGCAGGTATCCTGCAACAGGGGCCAGATGGCTGAGGAGATGAATAACGGCATAAGAAGGTTTGCAAGTAGCAATCCACTGCGGGTCAGAAATAGCCAAATGATGTTGCCTTCAGGTGGCTATTCAGTAAGCAGCAGGGATGACCCTGGAGGGATGGTCTCGCTCCTGCGCCTCGTCCTGTACCACCGGAACTGCTCCAAGAATTCTCCCAAATGAAAAGAAAAACAAAACACTAGAAATGGTGACAGGCAATCAGGCAAGTGCTGCCTACATGTCGGTGATGATGCTCCCTGGTAGGATGCTGCAGGATGTTTTATTTTGGGATAAAGCCCAGCAGGTGCCTCCACAGGTGACAGTGGATCCGTGTTCACAGCTGTCTCCTGGGCTCTGAAACGTGCAGGCAGCAGGCTTCCAAAAAGTGCCATCGAGGTCTGTGCTGGAAAACTGCCAAGGGATTGCATGTTTCATACACGCTGTAATACACAGGTTTGTGCACATACTAATATAATAGACTCCATTTTTAAACTTACATGATTGAGTCTGGTCTTGAATTGTAAATTGAAGTGCATTCTTTTAGCAGGGTTTTCTGAAAACCTAGGCAACAAATATTAGGGAAAAAATGAGTGCCAGGCTTTGAACCTGTTTCTCTGCATTTAACTTCTTAAAGTTTAGAAGTGGTTTGTTGTTCTGAATTTATGATTATGGAAACTGGTAGTATTAGGTAACAGCAGGTAAAAAAGTGAAAGACATGCTACCACAGTATTAAAATGAGTTATACAGATGCAATATAAACATGATCCTGCTTTCTCTATTTCATGGGACCGTAAAGAATCACGGTAAGATTCATTATACGACCAAACCTGCAACGACATAGTTTCATAGTCAGAGCATGCTGCAGGTGTATTTCTCCAGACACCCCACCTATGTGTGGATATTACCATGTCACTCAGAGTAGTATGACATAGTCATAATACAATATATGAATTGTATCAGATCCCGTGTGTCAGTTCTGGTTTCAGACATCAAAAGTAAAATGAATTGGGCCTGCCTCTTGGATCCCAGGAAGGCAATCCTTTGCTTTTAATCCTTGGAACTGCTTTTGGAATTAAGAGATACTACCTGAACTGCAGGCTTGCCCTTGGAGGTCTGTTTTGATGTTAGCAAGGCCAGGTGTGCCACATAACTCACAGGACAAATGATGCATGTCTGAGTAAAGGGCATTAACTACAGTATGAAAACAGACTATAAACGACTTTGCACCCAGATGAAGGGGGATGCTGCCTGACACTGCTGCATTTTAAGTCTGGAGGTGTGCTTAGAAGAGCTGTTGAGAGTGGTCTAGGAAGGTATCCGAGACACCAAGGTAAGTGGTTCTCTCATAGCTCTGTCTTTTGTAATCTACAGGTATTTGTACCTTGCAGGTCACTTTGTAATAAGTCACTCTGATGACTATTTACTACAACCATGCCCTGTTGTTGTACTTCAAATTCAAATAATCCCTTGGTTTCCTTGCATTTCAGGGCATCTGTTGAAACTTAAATTCTTCATCCCAAAATGCTAATCAATATGCCTGCCAAAATAAACACAGAGTGCCTTAAAATTAATTATTATTTTGGGATTTATGTAATGCTGATTCTTTGTGTATTTTTTTTTTTTAATTTACTATTTGTTTGTTAGGCTCTTCATCAAGCTTTGTTGTTGCTAATGTGGTAGATTATACCAAAGATAGAAAATCCTGAGATTTCAAATAGAAGCAGTGACAGGGCTGGATTCAGAGCCACAGCTACATGTGTGTAATTCTTGAGAATGATTCGGTTGAAGCACATCAGCCTTGTGTTTGTGTGTGTGTCTGTGCATTTCTCAGCTCATATACGTTAGTGAAGTCAATTATGTTAAAATGCAGAAATAAAGGCCAGATATTTAAGTGGTTTAAATAGATTTAACTTCATAGCTTGCCTGGACCCATAGCAGTTTGCATTTGCTGAGGATTTGACTCAGTAGACTAAGTCCAAATATCTGTGAAAATAAAACCTGTAGAAACAATAAAAAATTAAGACCCATGTTACGTAATTAATTTAAAATATGAATTCTTCAACAAAATAAGATAATTTTACATGAAAATACAACTTTAATACTGTAGATTAAAAGGATGGTTATTAATATTATTGTTAATATGACCAGACAGGAAGAACTATTCAATGAAACATGAGCTGAAGGACTTGGGGATGTGAAAGCAGTTAGTTCAAGTCCAAAATTACATCCTGTATGAATTCGGGTGGAAGAATCAGATCTGAAGTGTTAAATCTGAACCCAACAAGAATTTATTTCTACTATCTAGTGACTTCTCAGTTGATCTGATTTATCTCTAGCAGATAAATAATTACCATACCTAAAACCAACTCCCCCTATTTTATTTACTTAGCATGCTTTCAGGCTGTCATCTACCTTAGATAAAATAAGAGAATGGAGAGCAATAAGGTTCTTGGCTAAAATTGAGTATATTTGCCTTTACAAGTCAAGACTCTAATGAAATGTTTTACCAGCAGCTTCATAAATACAATTTCATAAATCAATAATTAATTCATTTTAAAATTGCTGCATCTATCCCTCATTCATCCTAGGTGTCCTACCTTTAGGGAGCTCTGAAGCTGCCTGTTTGGTGTTCCCTGGGTGGCTGCAGATGGTCACTATTTTCTCATCTTTTAGCTCCTTTAGTTTCCATTGAGTGTTTTTTTATGGAGAGTCTATCACGTCCTTTAACATCCCCACTCTGTTCTCTCTTGGCACTACTTACCTTCATCACACATCTCTTTCAATCTGTCCCAAAATTCACTCTTGCTTTTTGCTGTATGTCTCCTCGCTGTTCACACGTGGGTAATGCTTCATTCTTCCAATCATGTGTTACTCCGTCACTTTCAATGCATGGGAATAAAAAAGGCTTTTCACAGTGGCTGCTCTCAAGTGCATTTAAGGGACTGTATTCATGGCAGAGAGTAAAAACCATGGCTGGGGCAATTAAATGCACTAGTGAAGCAGAGGAGCTTCCTGACTGCAGGGTCCACATGAGCATAATCCATCCAAGAGCTGAGAAAGTCTTATCCCTCACTGAGGCCATGGGGAGCTGAAAGTCTCTGAATGCTTTGCAGGAGCGAGTAATGAAATTTATGGAGAAGCCAAAGAATATCTCATAAGGATGACGTAATGAAATGTTAGTCCTGCCTTGTAGGGGCCCACAGGTTTTATGATGCTGCCTTGGTCAAGGAAACACCATTGTCAACATAGTAAGAGCTTTGGCAGCACATCAGTTAAGTGGTAAAACTGGAAAATGCTCTAGTGAGACCTAGATTTTGCTGGTTTCTCCGATGCCTTGCTACAGCAGTGGCACTGCTCTGCTCTTCAGTGATAATATAAGCAAACACCACATAACCATGACAAGTAGGAGTGTTATAAATGTACACAGCTGTGCTAATAATCCTGCCCCTTTTTTGGTGCATGGGTTGAGGTGGTTAGTTGTGCAAATAGCTGGAATAGCATCTCAAAGTATGATTCTCTAGTCTGAATTTGTTAATAAGCTAATTGGTGTGCATATTAAAAGACATTCTTAAGGTATTTAAACATGTAAAATAGAAGATTTTCGGTCTTTTATATTTGGCTGCAATAAAGAAAATCAATTAAATGAAATAAAATGCCATCTACTAGGGATTAGTATTTGCAGAGATTTCATTGCAGTAACGATTTTTCAAGAAGAACAGCTTAACCTGTTAGATTTTGGGGATTTGGGTTTTTTTGTTTGGTTGGTTGGGATTTTTTGGTGTTTTTTGTTTGTTTGTTTTGTTTTTTGTCTTAACTGTCTTACATATTTTCAGATGGATTTCAGTTAATTTAAGTGTTCCACTTGTGTGTTCCTCTGCTCATCTACTTCTGTGTTGACCAAAGAAAAACTTCATGTGCTAACACAGAAGAATATTGTAATCCTTTAAATTACATTGAAAGCTTGAAAATGTAGAGAAGAAAATATAAGAGAAGTTTCAAGGATATGCAGCATGCTTCTACTAAGTGTGGATCAAGAACAATAGTATTGTGTTAAAATTAACTAGGTCCAAACCAGCAAAATCCTGCTTTATCTTCTCTCAAAAAAACTTGCTTAGATTATTTCATGTGAATGAAATGAAGCTGGAACACCAACTTCATCCAAAAATTGTTCCATTCTGCTTTCTTCATCCATCTCTCTCAATTTGCTTTGCTGACCAGCACTGGGCAGATTTAGTGTCCAGTGTATTCCCGCACTCAAAATGTTAAATTTCATGATACACTCAATATCCAAAGGTGCTGTGCCACTGTATTTCTTCTGGTGGTCAGAACAACAGTTTCTGACATAATTTATTCCACAGTTCCCACTCATCTGGCCATCCACACCAATGAGAAAGGTGTCCACAGGGAAAGTTCACACCTGTTGTGCACAGACACAGATTTGAGAGTTGCCTCCTGACTTAAGCACTGAGTGAGTTTGATCTCTGACTGCAAAAATTGTTTTAACAAGATAGTCCTCCAAAAACAATACAATGCTTCAGAAGGATAAATATGCTGCTGATTTAAAGAAATGACTGCAAAAGTTTTACTAAGTGGAAAGGTAGGTGATACTCATAGAGAAAGTTTTGCTAACTGAATTTGCTGCTGAATGTTCCCAGATGACCTTACATATTGATTTAGCTCCCCAGTCCAGCCTGCCTGAAATTTGTATCAGTGTTTCTGTTGCCTACCAATAAGTCTGTATGTGTGTGTATGTTTGGATCTGCATGGCCACACCCAGTAATGTGAGTGTGATTGAAAAATGTGATTTTTTTTCTTTAGTGAAATGGGGCAGGACTTGAAGGAACATCTTTGAAATGAGGTTGGAAGAACCATCTCAAAAAGCTGCATTTCTAAGAGATGATTCCATGCCTGATGGATTCCTATTCAGAGGGGCTTTTGTATATAATATTCAGATCAGAATTATACTACGGGAAATAGTCATGAAACATGATTGTAGTGAGGTGGAACAATTATAATACAACTAACTACACTGCTTAAATATTAATTTTTATGAAAGACATTCATTATGCTCTTCATCTGGTAAGTTGCTCTCACTTAAGACTCATTCCAGTGTTCAATCTCTGGTAGAACATTGGAAAAAATCATAAAATATTAAATGCTCTCATTATGGTTTGGGCAGCTTGTATTGACAGTGAATCCCACACTTCATTTACAACCAAGCTTACAATTTTTGCTGCTTAGGCATAGCTGCAGCTCCTGAGTCTTTGCTACTAAGATTTAAAATGACAATTGCTGTGAGAGAACAGACTGAAAACTAAAAGGCCTTTGACTAGCCTACCGTTTTTGAGACCAGCACTGAACCCTTATCTTAATTTATTGGGCAGATAACAACAGCTAGACACACTGCATGACATCCAGCATTACATACAACACCATCCAGCATAGTATATAGCACCAGATAAAAATGGCATGAAATGGGCTCCTTGTATGTTACAGCATTTTAATCTCTTATCTTGTGCTTTTTTCTATCTTGTTCAGTGCAACTTCTGCCAATTCATCGGAAAAAAACCAACAGGTACGTCTGGAATTTCATGCAATTATTGAACCACCTGTTGTTGTGCCTGTCTTAAGAATTGTAGTGGTTTTGCTATTTAGCTGTCTTAGACATCCACCTCTCTAGCAAAAACAGCTTTCATTTGGCAGGGAGAGTCTCAGAGATACCTTGATTACTTTTATCTTTGTGCTGAAATCTTCTCTGTAAGAGCAACACATTCTTTGAAGACAAACTGAAAAAGATACATGTATATCATTGGACGGAGGCTAGCCACAGCAACTCTAGGCTGCCTTTCATACAGCCTTTTCAAAACTACTGTTCCTTTCTAGTATTTTGAGGAAGGCTTTGTTCTAGCTACATCTGCCCCAGCATTCTCTGTAAAGTCTCCAAGGAATATTCTAAATGCAGAGGACAACCATGATTGCCGACCACCTTGCAGATGCATCCTTGGGCCCTGTCTAATAGCTTAAAGCACAGATGGTGAGTTTCAACACTTTTTCTGTGAATTTATAATGAGAAAAAAGAAGTTTCAAATGAGTATAACTTGTATAATGACTTTGACTTCAGCCTTCTCTGCCCTCCATCTGCATGGACACACATCCTGCAATATAGGTTTTTAAGGGTGAGACATTGTATTTTCACCAATTTTGCCTAATGCTTTGGCCAACAGTGTCTTATTGACCTGAAGGTCTAAATACGGCTGTAAAGTAAAAATGAATAAGAATTTAAGCCTCTGAGAAGGTAAGAAATTGTTTTCCCCTTCCTAAGGTAAGGAGAGCAAGGAATGGTCACAGCTGCTTTAGCTGCATGAACAAGTTATGTGCAGTCAGATAAATGGAGGTGAAGCAGCCACACAGATTTTAGTGGCCATGAGGATTTTAGTGATAGAAAAAACTTAATTGATTGTAGCTTTCCGATCAGAATTTCTCAGTGATGCTTTTAGGACCCATCTTAACATATGTGAACATAAAATCCCCTCTGTCACGAATGAAAGGACAGTCAGAGAAAGGAGACTTATTCTGTAATGATTGGAAATGCTCAGGTAAGTTTTGGGGAGTACCAAATGCAACATGGTGTCAGAGCCTTTCTGGAGTTTGAAAGAATTATGGCAATACAAATAACAGGAATACTCTGCTGGGATCTTCACTGTGAGGTAATATTGACAGAGCATTTCCCAGAAAAAGCTGTTGCAGATAACCTTGCATCATGGAAGATAAACAGAGTAAAATATGAGATTACTATCTGAAATACATAGAGCAGGATTAGTGAACAGATTGGAATCAGGTGCTGGAGGGATGCCTTTATTTTGGAGTCATGCTGTCCACTGAAACTGAAACATGGCAGGATTCTCTGGAAGAAAGGAAGGATCAGCACAGAGGTGATGGAACATAAGTTTATTGGACATTTGCACTGGAGTGTGATGAACAAACATAACTCATTATCTTGTCCTGAAACTGAGGGCTGCATTTTTCCTTTCACAGATGTATTGTCAAGTGCTTTTACAAGCTGCCCCTGTGAATTTTTTCTCCTCCACTAAGGTTTTTCTCTTTCTTTATATTCATTACTTATAAATGGGAGTGCATTGCTTGTTAAGAACACCTTACATGCTAATTCGTTAACCCCCAAATTCTAGATTGATGAACCTGGTATCATTCTAACAGGAAATCTTAGTTGTTTCTACCCATCCTTTGTGGCAACAACTGCATCTAACAAAATGGTTATAATAATAAAGCATTCCCCACTTGATGCTTTTGCAACGTTGACTTATTCAGTAGCAATCATGAAGGATTATTCAAAGCACAGACCAATGGGCAGCATCAAGAGCAATGCCTTCACAAATGCAGGGAAATCAATGATGTCTATTTTCTGAACAAGAATATTTTCAGTTGTACTGCAGACTGAATTCCCTCTGGTTGAATAAGCTGCTGAAGTGGAAAATTTTATTTAACAGCATTTAGTAAGAGTCTTGCAAGTCTCCAGTGAGTCATTAGGAGTGCTACAAAGAGTCCACTTTAGCTGAGAGTCGATTTTTGAGTCCTTCCTGGGTGAATATTGTTATGAGAGGTTGCAGTGACCCTGCTGTGTTCTCTAACACCCTTCCTGCCCATCCACACAGAGCAGCAATGTGAGTCTCAGTCAAGGACTCCTGGGTAAAATCACCCAACTTTCTAAAATTCACCAGCTGTGTCTAAAAACTAAAACACCGGGATATTTAAATGAGACAGAATTTGGGTTTATTCTGTTAAATCAATGTTTACCAGAAGACCCTAGATTACACTGTTTATCTGCAAGACCAAATGTTTCAGCCAGACCAAACATGGTTTGGTGAGGGCCATGTTGACCAGTGATCCAGAAAGCTACCAAGGGCTAATGTCAGTTTTACCTGTGTTTCTTCATTTATCTCTCCAGTACCGTGAGCATTACACACGTACACCAGGAGCAAAAGGTTGCTGGATGATGTCCTGTCATGCTTCCTATTGCTTCACTGAGGTATGTCCAAACATATCAGGTATCATCAGAAAATGCCAACCAATCAAGCTTGGCCTTACCCATCCCAAACATTTGCACAGGATGAGCATTTCCTTAGGAAATGGGAAACAATTTTTCAAGTTCTCCTACCACTCAGTAGTGCTAAGCTTTCAAGGGCAGACTCCTGTGAAGGAAACATCCTTTTGGGAATCTCCCACCCTGTATAAAGTAGCTGTGATTTGTCTGACTTGGTGCAAACTTTTGCTGATCCAAACCTCTGGCTGAAATTATGGAATTTCTAGGCAGTCTGTCCTTCTCTCTGATTCTTCTTTCACCCATATTTGGGGGGTGGAGGGAGAAAAAGAAGATATTACTGTGAATATTTTGATTTTATCTTGACATTGGAGGTGACAAAATATATAATAAATTACAGGTGGGAAGGGAAAACAGTTTCTGAGAAACTGTATTTCCAGCACAAATTTCCCTTGGTTGTCTGGGTGAATTAATAGATACACTTTTTTTGGTCAAATTAGAAATCTACAGCTAACCTGTTGCTGACACTTTTATAACATTTGTGGGGATACATCATCATTGAAAAGATGAGCATAGGCATCCTACAGCTTTTACATCAACTCAACTTGATGGCCCCTCTCTGGGTCCAGCTGTAGCCTGGCACAGAAAGAGAGAGCAGCGAGAAAACTCTGTCCTTTCTTCTCTTCCCTCAATGTCAGGCTCTGCATTAGCTGACACAGGCTGGGGCCAGAGCCCCCAGCCTGAGCTCCCCTGAGACAACACTGCACTTGCACCAGCCCCCAGGGCCAGAAGACAAATGAGTGCACCTCAGAAAGAACCTGACTGAGTAATAGCAGAGCCAGCTGGAAAGGTTAAAGGCCACCCACCATTTGCACTGCAGTAGGTCTCCTGTACAGCACAGCCACCAAAAAAAGCAAAACTTGTGAATTTTAGCCTATTCTTTTGAATTGCCAGAATGTTTTAACTGAAGCAGAGCAGGCAAAGTCAATTCAAAGTGTTCTAAACTGTGTCTGCACGGGAGACATCCAGACAGCATGCTCTCCTCTCCTGAAGGATACCTGATCTAGCTCTCAGAGCTAGTTCAGCTGCTGGGAGTAATAGAACCAGACTAGCGTGGCACACTGCCCAGACTAATTTATCTGTCTTTCTGAAGGCAGGAAGTCTGACAGGTCTGCTTTATTCAGTGCCTTAGTTGTCACTAATGAGCGCTGTGTAACCAGAGCCTCTGAACAGCACAGTAATCAATTTAAAACAGCTCTGGCAAGAACTCCTTCAAGTTGAGTTCTCAGCCCTGTTAATGATGCAAGATGAGAGTCCATCTATGTAGACTGGCTGTCTAGAACAAGCTTGAGTGACAACTACAGAAGCACAACACGAGGTAGAAGCCAGGTCTCTGTGGCTGGAAGTAGACACACCAGCTTCAGGTCTGAAATATCAGGGTTGCCCCACCTGTGCACCTACTAAAAACCAAAGCTAAAACATCAAGGACTTGCGAGAGTGCTCAACTTCTGCTTGAAAAATCCCCCCTGCTGTCTGTAATGACCCTGTTTCAGCTACTACTGCATTTTAAATTCCTCAGCGTGCTGTTAAGTCAAGCCATCAGGGAACGGGCAGCAGAGATGTTAAGCCTCACAGTCTGGCCCTGGCACTTTGCTTTGACATTTTTATCAGTTTTTCACTTCTTTTGTCTGTTTAATCTATTTCATTTTCCAAAGCCATCATCTGTCTTCCAAACTTATTTTCTTTCTAGGTGTTATTACTTTTTTAAAAAAATTTTGAGGTGTTATTGACAGGTATGATGCAGGAAAACTGATATCTAATGCAGTAATAAATCAGCTACAGCTGAATCCCGGTTTCCTGATGTAATCATATTGGAAGAAAGTTTTGTGTTATACACATGAGACCCTAATGAAGTCAACATGGCTCCTCATGAGTAAAACCAGCAGAATTTGATCCACAGATTTCAGCTGAGTCTGGCATCTCTCCAGATTTTCTGAGCAGAAATATTCTAGTTTCTGAATTCACAGTAGCCAGTAGGAGCCAGTAACATTCAGCATCAGAGCAAAGCTTCCCTGAGATAGTCCTCTCTAGAGGCGATTAAAATAACATAACCTCCAGACATTTAATATCAACAACTGTATTTACAGTCATTGCTTGAGGGGATATTAGTGTACTGTGCATTATATTGTAACATTCAAAATAATATTTATCACAGCCTGAACCAATTTTTTGCTCAGAGCCATTTGTAAAAGTCAATGAAAGCATGAATTAATCTCCTAACTCTATTCTAATGCTTCAGAAACCTTTACCTCCTTTCTTGAGTTTGTTCCTCTAAACTGCAATTTTAATTTGTGCAGCTCACCCCACTTTTTTCCAGTTTTCATATAAAACTCAGAAAGAACAAATTGGATTATCTAATCTTCCTCTTCAAACTCTGCTATGCCCTTTCCAGAAGATGATGACTCATAACAACCTCCTTCCTTTCATATTCTTTTCCAGTCTGGCATCTCCAGGCATGGCATCCAGGCTATGTCTGCTTCAGAGAAGGGTTTGAGAAATTTTTGGCCTTAAATCATAAAAGCAACTCTAAGGCAAGAGGTTTTTTGCTTCTCTAAATATCTAATTAGCTCATCTACTCCGGTCACTTCACATCTCAAGTGCTACAACATCCTTTTCAAAGGTTTTGAAAAAGTATATCTTAAATAAGCAGCACCTCCCTGAAAATAGCATTTACCTTACTAATGGCTACTTCATTAATCTCTTTCACATCTATTCTCAGATGTGAAAATATACACCTAATTTTCTATGATGCCACAAAATTGTTTAGTCTGTTTAAGTGATATGATTTTCGTAATAATTTTGGGCATGCGTTCTTTGCAGGTTCCTACCTGTTCGTATTATTTGCACATTGTATCTTTATTATCTTTATGAAATTTATTTTGCCTCAGTTAAATAGGATAGAGTGGTAGATCCATACAGTGCCTAGCCTGAAGCTGTTCTAATAACAAGGGTTTACAAGCACAGCACAAGTATAAATTGCAATGTCAACAGTATCTTTAATTTATATAGAAGAAATAGCAAGTATCATTTCAGTGGCTTTTTGACTGCATACATATTCTCCCATGCTTACCCCTGCTAAAATAGGTATGGAGAATGTGGAGCTTCTGAATAACGTGAGATACTGGAAAAGCAGAAAATTATTTTAAAACAAACAAGCAAACAAAACCAAAGCATAGAATAATCAATACACTTAAGCACAAGCAAAAGCAATGAGAAATAAATTGATAGTGATGTTAAATGCATCCACTATTTTCTTCCACATTTTCATACTACTTGAATGGATGAAACTGAAGAAAATTCCACTAAAGTTAGATATTTTGTCCTGTAACATACCAAGGTACGTCTTGAGTCTTCATTATACAGTAAATCCAATACCAGTATAAGATGGGAAAGTGCATCTGCACTACTCCTACTTGCTGAAACTCAGGTGGGCCCAGTACTTCAAATATGTTACCCACTAGCTCTGAAGGACATGCCACCAGAGAGCTGCTTTTGGAACTAATACCCTGGCCTTAGAGAAGAACGTACTAACACATATTCTATTTTGTGGGTCTTTCTCAGAATCCTTTTACTGCCAATATGTAAATAATATGCTAATCAAGAGGTGTGCAGGGAAAACATACTCTGACATGCTGGCGCATGGCATTTTCAAGCAATACACAGCACATTTATCATTATGTTAATGTGAGATCCCAGAGGCAGCAGTGCCTTTAAGGCATACTTGAGCATGCCAAAATTTTCCCTTTCGTAGCGGGCAAAAGAGAAGATAGATTTTTCATTCATGAGAATGTGAAGATTTCCTGACTTATGCACAGCAGTCAGAAACCCTAAAATAAAATAATATTTTGCATTTGTGCAGAGATTAGTTTTCCTTTTCTAAACACAAGCAGTTTACTATCCACATTACTTTCCCCCTTTTAGAGATGACATAACTGAGGCAGAGTTTAATGCACCATTTTTTCGATAATGCTGGCACGCATTTTGGCTGCTAGTGGTGTTAAACACGAATAGTTTCCTTGTCCTTTCCTTTGGTAACTTACACCTGAAAAGAAGATTATCTAGACAAAGCAAATAAAGAACACAAAATCAGAGAGAACTCCTAGTGTTTGCCCAAGCCACTTGCTCAAGGTCACACAGCAAGTCAGTGCAAGGGCTGGGAAAATAATTATGACTCCTATTTCTCCTATTTCTCATTCCAACCCTCAGGTCAGATAATACTCCAAAAGCTTAAAAGATATTCCAAATGTCATATGAATTTTCTTCGAGAAGGGATGCAAATCTGTAGGATGGGCCTTATGGTAAGGAACAGCTTTTTCCTGTGAGCTATAGGTGGTGAGGTTTAGCTATATTCCTGTATCAGCAAATGTCCTCAAGCTTTCGGGTATCCCAAGTTTAATCTGAAAATGCATTTGATAACAAGTTAGCCTGTATCTCCTTATGTTTTTCCTTTTTCACAAAAACTAAGGCACAGAAATAATGAAAATATACAGATTTATGGTAAAGGAAACAATTTCAACATAGAAACTCAGTAGTTTGAACCATGTGTCCCTCCTGCCAAAATTAAATATACATAAGATGCATAAATGCACCAAGAATCATGTTAATACCAGTTAGATGTCTTAGCTTTCTTCTCTCTTTACTAAAGCTGCTCCAGAAAAAAGGGTGTCACTCATAAAACCTAGATCTCACATATCTGCAAATTATTAGCTATCAGCACTCAGCAAAAGGCAAACAAATCCCATCCAACAAAGAACAAGCACTTTGTTCCTTCAGCTCCAGCAAGAAATTGCACATGACAGATTCAGATGACATACTGGAGAAATGTGTGTGTTCTGTTTCTAGCCAAGATCCACTTCAAGATGCAGTTTGCTACTGTTATGAGTTATTGCTCTGCCTTCTCTCATGTTGGTTAGTGGTAGTGGGCTCAAGTATCAGAAATATGTTCTGGATTGTCATGGATGGTTACTTATCCATCTGGATCTACCTATACATTTATGTCATTTTACTGAGAATATAAATAGTGGCAAAGACATTCTCATTAAGGGTTTCAGATGTCCTAAAAGACAATTAAATTCAAAGTCAGTAAAAACATAAAGTGTAAGAGAAGCCACATCTTTTTTTCCAGGTTAAGGTGTTGATGCCTTCAACACCTTAACCTCCATGAGAATATTTTAGGTAGGCTTAATCCCGGATCATTTATATGTACATGGTTCAGTTAGGCAGTTTTCTTTACAGTACAATAAAACTGCACAAAACCAAAATGCATCTGGTCAGCAGTGCTAAAATTTGTAAATGCTGCTTGTTTTTATGTGATCATGAAAACTTTTTTGCTTCATCCTACATCACTTTGTTTTAATTTTATCTATGTGCATAAAGGTAGGCAGCAATGGCTTAGAAGGGCAAATTTGTCATAGTTAACCAAACAAGCAGAATCTGCATCTGAAGAATGCAACATTGACCAATGACTTTGGCTTGGCTTTCTCTTAGTTGCCAGTAACCTTCAATAAAATGGGATGCATTTATGAAACTGAGGAAAAGCTAAATTGACATTCAACCCTTCTAAAATCAAACAGAAAAGGCAACTATGTTTTAAGAGCATTAGGAGGAATAATGTAAGCTTTTGAGCAGTGGGACACCTTAAAATAGTACAAACACAGGAATATCTGGAAAAAAAAAAGGGGGGGGAAAGAAAGCACAAGTTAACAAAGCAATTGAAAGCAAAAAATAAATGAAGAATTGTTAGTTGGATAGAAAGCTCACTAACAAAACAACACAGTAACTGTGAATCACTTTCATTAGTTGTGTTCTTTACTAAAAGGAGGTAATTTGTATCAGCACTGCTGCCCTAGAGCAAGTTTTGATCCTTCACATGTTCTTGGCACTAATGGGCTCAAGCTGAAAACCCTGAGTCTATATTCCAGGTGCTTCGAAGTATACCTTCAGTTTATTTACCTTCGCAGCAATGAGGTGAAACAAGCAATTATTTCCCCATTTTCCATAATCCTCTTATTTGCCAGCCCTTGAGCCAGTAAATTTTTATGAAATTAATTAAAACCAATATAAAATCGAACTGTTATTTGATAAAGCACAGTGAGGTTCTCTCCTAGACAGTACTTTCTTTGGAAGTCCTGCAGCAGGTATCTTACAGGACTGAATGAGGCTGCCACACACATCAGTAAACAGAGAAGGCTGAACATCTGCTGCTGGCTCTGATGTTGCTCAAGTTGCTGTTGTGACAACAGAGAAACCTCACCTTATTGTCCCCAGACCTTGGCACAATGCTGAAACTGTACTTGAGTAGAGCTTAGAGGACACATTGTCCTTCGCAAATATTTAGTTGAACTTCCTTTAAATGCTTGCTTCCCAAATTGTGTAACTAAAGAGCAGATGCTTTTCCTGAGTTAAGGAACAATAAGCCTCACCCTAGCTACCCACACCGGTGTGCCCAGCTTCACCAGCATCAGCTGGAAGGTATCACCTGCCCAGCCCAAAGGAGCAAAGAACAAAGGAGCTTCAGGCATCAGTGAAAGACTCATACTTCTTTCTTCCTTATTGCATTGAATTGTAGATTTCACCCTATTTACAGATGCATAACTAAATCTAAATAATTCAGAAAATGAAAGTTGAGCTCAGAAAAAGGTGTCATGAGTTCTCTCTTCATGTTGCATTACCAGCTGCAGGCCCTGACAAGGAAGGAGGGTGAGGTAGGACAGCACAGAGAGCACAGTCACTGGCACAGCAACCTGCGTGTGCCCATGAACCAATCACTGCCTCAATGGGCAAGGTAGACCTGGAGGGAAAGGGGAGGCCAGCACAGGGAGCAGAGCTGAACATTAACAACAGAGCCAGGATCCCAAGCCCTGACTTGATCATGATGCTCAGACTAGGGCACACCACTGCCAAAGTCCTTGGCACAAGCAGCTTGAGGGCTGGCAGTGGTGTCTCTGTCACCCACTGTGATGCTTTGTCTCAGGGCACAGGGGTTAATTGCTGGGAAGGCCAAATGAGAAGGGTTAATGATGAGCTGAAAGAAATTTCAGTATTGCTACTGAACCCTCTGATTACTTGGGTAACACTGTGGGAGTAAAAAATTCTAAAGCTGTCGTCATTTTCTTCCAGACAGTTAATTCTTTTATATATATTTATATATTTTTCTGTATAAATACATGCACACAGATACATTTTCTCATTCCAACAATGCTGGGACATGAAATAAGAAGCCTAGCACTTTTTGTCAGTGCTGGCCTGCTAAGATGCCACATCAGCAGCACTAGGAGAAGTGAAGAGCTCCCTGAATGTATTCTACCTCTTTGTTATGGCTACCTCATTATTCAATCTCCCGTCCTATTATCCAAAACCTATATACTTTTATAACATGGCTTATAAATAATAATTTTTGTTCTTACTGCAGCTCCAGTGTCTCTTCTTCATCTGGAATGCTTATTTGAGTGCTAGTGAGACAACTGGGTGTATCAACTATTCCTAAAGACATTTTTATGCAAGTACTGATTCACTCTTTCATCATCATTGCTTTAAATATAGCTAAAGAAACAAAACATTTTTCAAGGAAACTTCTAGAACTATGAATACTATCACAAAGGTGTCTTTCTGTGTCCACTACAAATAGCCAAGTGTAGATACCCATAATCTAATTCAAAATCCATGTGTTTTTCTCTCATAAGAAACACCATTAATTGTTTGCTACAGAGTGCAAAAATCCCCCTTTTGCTTTAGCTATTCTACTGCAATTAGAAAACTGTTTTTCATTTTAACATTACTGCATTTCTAGATTTAACTTACTGCTATGTAATTGCCCAACATTTAAAAATAGAATGGCATTCAATCCCAGAACATATCACAGAGGAGTCTTAGCCAGCAGGAGATATCTATTTAATCACTACTTTGCATTGTTAAAGTGACAGCAGGAGAACTATAGAAAGAATTGCCTTAAAAAATAAACCATGGAAGATGCTAGGACTGCCAAAGAATGGATTTCTAAAGAAAAAAAGAAAATTCTGACACTCACAAACAAATCCGTTCTGTTGTGATGATAATGGTTTCCCATAATCATACAAATGACATTTAGGTTATTTCATCAAAATCAGGATACCCCAATCATGGAGACTCAGAAATTTTCTAGCTCCTTAAGACAGATGTTCAGCTTACCTGCAGCCGAGTGTTGTGATGCTCTGAACACACCCTGTCCTCACAGTCACCATCCACCTCACATGGTCACTAATGTGGCATTCCCAGTCCAGCAGCAGTTCTAAATGCATGGCCAGAGAACTGGATAAAAACACAGGTTAAAAACACCTGGCTTTCAAAACAGAATTAATATTATTCATTAGCCTGCAGTGGCTACCCTCTGTCTTAAGTAATACACACTTCTAAAGCTGCTCAGATGCTCTAAGCATCTGCTCAGTGACTGAAAAAGCTGCAAACAATGCACTTGCTGCCAGACTTTATTTTTCAGTGAATTCTAAAAATATTTTGTATCTGAAGGACCTCAGGTCCTTAGGTAGAGCAAAGACTCTTTTTCTTCTGTGTATACCTATATTAGGACTACTGGCATCTTTATCAGAGAAAGAGAGCTGCTGAGAGCCTAAGTAAGCTTGTCAGGATTTACCAAGAATGCTTTGTATTTTCTCAAAGATCCAGCAGAGTGCACAGGATAAAGCTTATTTTCTTGGGAAAAGCAGGAAATACCTTCTTGCTTTGCACTTCACGCTAGTTTTGTTGGTTTTTTCTCACTTAAAGTAGCATTAATTTTGTTGCTAGAAAGCCATCAAGTAGCGTATTTATCATTTACACTGTTTATTAGCAGATGACTGTTATCCCTGGGTGAATCTGTGTGGTTGTAATACTCCAAAACTCCATGGTCTAGGATCAAGTACAGCAGGCAGCACAGCTATGAACACAAACCAGCATCTCTCAGTGCTTGCACACTACCGGAACCAGAATTGATTATTCCCAATAACAAAATTTAAGATCCATCATCCATGATGTGATGGGGCATTTGCTTAGAGGAAGACTGCATCAACTCTTACAAACTCATTAAGCACCAGGGAATTGTACTTTTGTCTACACGATGGGTACTCCTGCACAGCACAGAGAAGGAAAGCCATGCTAAAACAAAGAGCCATGGTGAGGCTGCCCCATTGCACTAAGTACTATATACTGGTTAAAATGGACTAGTGAGTTAATTCATAATATAAATTAACTATTATTAATAATCCTAGAATCATTAATGTTGGAAAAGACCTCCAGGAACATCAAGTCCAGTCTTCGATTCAACACCACCCTAACTAGGCCATGGCATTATGTGCCACATCCAGTTTTTTCTTGAATTGTTCCAGGGATCATGACTCCATCACTTCCCTGAGCAGCCTGTTACAATGCTGACAGCCCTTTCAGTGAATAAATTCTACATGATATCCAACCTGAAACTCCCCTGGTGAAGGCAGCTTGAGGAAATTTTCTCTCATCCTGTCACTAGTTGCTTTGGAGAAGAGATTGACCCACCTAACTAGAACATCTGTTCAGGGAGTTGTTTACAGGGATAAGGATGCCAGGCTAAACATCCCCAACTCTCTCAGCTGTTCCTCATAGGAATTCCCTCTTGAGCCTTCCCCAGCTCCATTGCCCTCTCTGCACTTGCTCCAGCACCTCAATATCCTTCTTGTAGTGAGCGGCCCAGAACTGGACACAGCACTTGAAGTGCAGCCTCACCAGTGCTGAGTACAGGCGGACAGGACAATCCCTTCCCTAGTCCTGCTGGCCACACTATTCCTGACACAAACCAGGATGCCCTTGGCCTTCTTGGCCCCCTGGGCACACGCTGGCTCATGTTCAGCTATTGTCAGCAGCACCCCCAGGTCCTTTTCCACTGGGCAGCTTCCCAGCCACTCTGTCCCCAGCCTGTGGCACTGCCTGGGGTTGCTGTGACCCAAGGGCAGGACTCAGCACTGGGCTTTGTTCAACCTCATCCTGTTGGTCTCAGCCCATTGATCCAGCCAGTCCAGATCCCCTGCAGAGAATTCCTGCCCTCTGGAAGATCAACATTCCCACCCAACTTGGTATCATCTGCAAACTTACTGAGGCTGCACTCAATCCCCTCACCCAGATCAAAAGAGGTATCAAGCAGGACTGGCCCCAATACCGAGCCCTGGGGAGCCTTACTACTGACGAGCCACTCACTGCATGTAGTGCCATTCCCCACCAGAAATAAAATCCATGGTATCTCTGCATGACATTACATTATATTGACTAGCCAACAATGCACAACATTGCTATAACTGCACCTCCCAATCTGCCTAAATATGGGAGTCTGGTCCTGTTCTAGCATTTAATTGTCTTCTGAAAAATCTGCTTTTATTTTTCACATTTGAAAACTATATGTTCTTTGATTTTGTCCTAGAGCTGGTGTTGCATTTTCTTCACTCACACCTACACACCACCCCATCCTCTTCACCTAAGAGAAAACTTTGCAAATAAAAAGGTACTGTGGTTTATAGTTAATGATCTTTTGCTCTGACAGCATTATTTAAACAAAGGTTTTGTTGCTTTAGCTGTAATTTTACACTGGTTAATTGGAGGACTTGCCCTTGTTTTAATTTAAGCATTCACCTACTCCTTTGCAGCGGCTGGAAACTTCTTGTTGAAACAATTTCTGTGTGAGAAATGCCACTGAACTAAAAGCACTTTCCTAAATATATAACACCTCTTTTTTACAGTGTTGTTTTATGGCAAAAAAAGTATTTTCAACACTTCCAGACATTCATTTGTTAATCTCCTTTGGAGTATGGATTTTAAACTGTTCGAAGTAGTGCTCCATTATGTAAATTGTAAGGATAGAGTAGAGGGAGAAGGTTTACTAGAAATTTTAACACTGTCAGTAAATGGACTGTGGCTGTGGCACATGATTTCAGATGTCTCGCCTTCATGAGAAAATAATAAATCTATGTGCTCCCTTTGTTTTAAGGAAATGTAATTTATGGATGTCTTATAATAGAGATGAAAGGAAGGCAAGGCACAGATTTAATTCCTATCTACTTGTATTCAGGAGCATCTGTTGCTTCTTAGAAACCTCCCGTAGCATATCCATGCATTCACGTCACCAAAGGCTTGGATCTTGGTTTTGCTCTAAAATCCCCATTGTACACCATGACTTTTAAGCCTTTGAGGCTGTGCCTGCAAAACAGCTGGGCAGTGTTAAGGAGGTTTAGATTTAATACTGGACTGTGTGCCCCAGTGGACTTGGGAATGACAAATGCAGGCAGTCCTGTGGAGCGTTCTGCTGGCACTTTGAAGCCCCACACTCCAGGCTTTCTCTTTCCCACCCTATGGACAGTAAGGTACTTGAGAAAGGGAACTTTTGGCATTGAAAAGAACTTGGAAATATCATTTTATCTCCTCTGACGCCTTCTGGGAAAAAAATAATAAGTCTTTCCTAAATTTGACACAAAGCCAAAGCCTTAGCCTTCTTGATGCTGTCAGTGAGTGGAGAGGCAGGAAAAAAGCTCGTATTGATTCCAGAAGGTAAAACCCAAAGGGACTGTGAAAATGCAGGTTTTCACACAGCTTTTAGAAAAATTGTTTGTGCTTCAGAGATGCTAAAATGTTGGTTTGAAGTTGTAAGCCGTGTCTGATGGCATTACGAACATTCCTATGTAAATTTGGATCATACACTCAACAAGTATGATCTAGATGTACACAGAAAAGTATATTCTGTGTGTATGAAGTGTGCCCTATCCTATTCATAAGACTCCCTTTTTTTTTTAGTTGTTTAGATACAAGAGATTAAAAAAAAATCTTCTTACAAAAACCTGGACAGCCTCCTTGTGGAAACAAAGTGGTTTGATATATAGTGTTTGTTTACACACACACCCCTTTCATCTATGAAATTGTTGCAGTACATATTTTGCCACTCAAAGTTTGTGCACACAACTTTTTATCTAGTAGTGTCTGCAAAAGCTACATTAAAAGAACTACACGCTTCTGAAGTTCTTTTCAATGTTTTCCAAGAGCACGTGTAACAATGTTCTTGTCTGATACTGGAAGTGATCCCTATCAGTTCTACTTCATAAAATTCCTAGAGCTTTCATTTTCATGCACCTTCACATTCTTCACAACCAGTGGTATTGATATATCATATAACAAACTCTCTCCAGGATGACTGCTGCAAATAAGTACTACTAAAAATATCACAAAGATTGATCCTTTTTCCCCTGCCCAGTTATCAATGTTCAAATTATTAGATAGTCCCCCTGGGCAAAAACATGAATAACAAAATGAGGTCTCTGAGAACCAGCATAGAACACTCTGGACGGGCACCAAATTTTGCAAAGAGTTGGACAAACCTTAACCAAAATTTATATGTATGAAATCACTCTCTCTTATGTGAAAAGAGTGGAAAATCATAACATCTATGGTCCTCTAGTCTACCCAGGGTTTTCCCTGGCCAGTTTGTGTTGAAATTGGCTTATTGCTACATGAGCAAACAAGAGGTAGATTCTGACATAGACTCCAGCGGCACCACTCTGAATGTGTTTGCTTCAAGGCTGCACAGTTTCATTACACTTTAGATTAGCTGGTCTAACCTGTAATAACAGATCAATAGCTCTACGTGCATTAGCCTCGACGTGGAAGTTTTTGTGATCTAGCGTACCTGCACACACTGGTCTGATCCACGTGTCTCCAACATGCTCTTCTGACTGCACATGCATGCAAATAATTCCAAGACACATCCACATTGTGGTTTACAAGCCTCCAGTGCTCAGAAAGCCAGGAACACCCTCTGCAGCAATATCATTACTCCTGTTGAGTATAGTCTGCTGTGTGAGAAAAAAAAAGAAACATTCAGTCTTGGTGTATACATTTCAAGTGACTGCATGAACATGTGACAGCACTTACCAGACATGCATGTGTACGCTGTCATAGAGTCACAGAATGGATTGGAAGGGAACAAAAGGTCATCTAGTTCCAACTCCCTGCTGCCATGGGCAGGGACACCTTCCAGGGGACCAGGCTGCTCAGGGTCTCATCTAATCAGGCCTTGAACACTTCCAGATTTGGAGTATCTAAAACTTTTCTGGGCAACATTTTCCAGAATCTCACCTCCTGCCCATTAAGAAATTTCTTCATAATATCCAATCTAAACCTGCTCTCTTTTTGTTCAAAGCCATTCCCCCTTGTTCTGTCATTGCACACTCTTGTAAGAAGTCCCTCTCCAGCTTTCTTTTAGGCCCCATTTAGGTACTGAAAGGCTGTGACTCAACTCTCAACTCTCTCAACACTCAACTCTCAACTCTCTCAGGCTTTCCTCATAGGAAAGGTGTTTCATCCCTATAATCATCTTCTACACATACATTTATAAGCAGCAGCAGGAACAGAAAAAAGCAGAACACATGCAGCCATGCTTCCTGGTATGATGCCTTTTATAAAGCTTGAGACTGAACTAAGACAATTATGAGCATTTCTACTTCCTCGTCTTGATTGGGCTTTCCAGATGCGCAGAGAAGTCAACTGAACTACACCATGTCTCAAAAATGGCAGAGAAGAGAAGACAAATACCCGGGACAGCAGCTCAGAGGTGAGTTACTTCCAACAATCCTTTGGTAACATTGAATACCAATTTGTTTCTAGGAGCAGCTTACTCAATCACATGTACCAACAACAGATTCGACTTCCTCAAAACATCACACTGGGTACCTGACTTCTACCCTCCAAGAAAAAAGACTTGCTCTTTCCATTCAGCCAAATGCCCCAAGTCCAAGGCAGCCTATTACCTTTTTTTCTTCTGTAGCAGAAGCAACAGACACCTTGCCATGCCCGTCTAAAAGAAAGGAAGGAATTTCCTCAAGAAACTTGAGTTGGAGGAGCACTGGATCTGGATGATCTTTGGTTCTAGAGGATCAGGGTGCAGAGACGGGGAGAACAGAGTGGGGAGAAACTTCCTAGGGAGAAGTGTGGGGATTCTGGGTTTTTTTTTGAAGAGGGGAAATACAGCAGCAATGCTTTGAGGAGAGCAGAGTATATAGGATTAGTAGATTGAGAGTTAAAAAACAGAAGCAAAAACTATGGAGATGCATATTTTCTTGAAATATTAGCAGGACCTTGTTTTGGCTTACACTTCCTTTATAACGTATTGTCTTTCAGAAAGGAGGTGCAGCAGTTTGATAACTTCAGTGTAGTAATAGATCACATAGCACCCATGAAAAGGTAGCGGTGGGGGAAGCCCATTCCTTCCAAATTCCAAAGCTAGTGAAAACTGTGACAGAGTCATTACTGCCACAAGGGCTCTGATTACATCTGTTGATACAAGATTTTTGTTGGCCCACAGTCAAATGCCATCTCTGCAAACAGCTCACAGCAATACTGCCCCTGGGGGGTTATTTTGGAGCCGCTGACTTAGGTGGTGCTGTTGGGTTTACTGTTTTCTCGTGAATGTTCCCAGACATTTTGGTGCCTGCCTAAGTACAGGACTTGCCAAAAGCAGCCAATACAGGTCATAAAACACTGTAAATAGAGAATTTCCATTTCATCTGTGCCTCTGTCCTGAATTCAGGACGGCTGCCTCTGAAGCACTAAGCTTAAGGGTGCTTATGATTCACAAGAAGTTTCCAGCCCATACAGTAGTTGCAGCTTTAATCTCTTTGGCTTTGATCTCCTCTGTATTCTCTTGAATATAATTAAACCTGTCAGACCATTTCCCGTCTTCTAGCTTTCTCTCTGAAACAAAACATTTATGCACAAATTAGGAATTTTAAACAAAGACAGTTCCAAAGAGTAATAAATATATTCGGGACATTTCAACTTCACCTCGTATATCATTTACTGACAAATGGGGTGCATTCCATTCTGACTAACTCCTGAACCAGAACATTTTATTTTATTTTATTTTTTTCTAGCACAGTGTATTTTACTGCAACTTTTCTTAGTGTCTGCCATTGCTAACTTGGAATCTTCTTGTGACATGAATTTGACAACACTGGCATAAAACAAAGCACAAGTCTCACTGACAAACTGCATTAAGTTCATCTTGTGGTTTGACACATTGATTTAACTAATGAAAAAGATTTTTAAGGAAACAAATTCTTTGAAACTTTTGACAAATCTGTGCATTGTTCAGAGTTTTACCACAGGCCAAAGCTGTGTTTGCCCCCTAAAACAACTGCACAAAAGCTCAGTGTCTAAAGAGATGTGAAGTGCACATTATTGCTATGAACCATTCATTTTATTCCTTACTGTGTATGCAGTTTTGCACAGCAGAAAGAAACAAAAACCAAACCATTTTTCAAAGCTCTTTCGCATTGTCCTGTTAAAATCTGAACTCAGTCCTCCAAATTGTTGTATCTTCAGGAAGAATTCTCCACTTTTCGTAGCATCTGCAATATCCCTTTACATTCCAAGTAGTTACAGGTTTATCTCCACAAAGCTCCCTCCCATCCCATAGCAGCAAAATTACTACTGTCTTACAGATAAGACGGTAATGATTACATGATTACCCACGGAACAAAAGAATTTTGAAGCATAGCAAATTGTTATCCCATGTTGAAGGAATGCTTTAACACTGACACTAGAATCCTCTGCAATAAGAAGAGAAATTAAAAATAGCATGTTAAGAGCGACACCTGGTAAGATTAACTCAACTGAACATAATGGATTACATGAAAGACTGATAAATTACATTAAAAACTAGAGAAACTACTAAATGCACTGTGCTGAATTCCATTAAAATTGTACTTGAGTTACAGGACGTGATGGCTCCCTCAGTAGGGCAGGAGCTTGTGGATAACACCCATAACAGATTAATCACAAAATGGCCTGTACTTTATCTTGCTAGATCATGTGAAGAGTTTCTCTAAACTCTGTCTAAACAGGGTGTTGCCACGTCAGAAGCCCTGTCCAAGTGATCTGAGCCAGGTGAGGGCAGACAGAATGAGGTAGAGTTGCTGTGCCCATGCACTTTGGGTGTGATTGCATCAGTTCTTGTGTTTCCCAGGACCACTGGAGCAAACTCACACATGCAAGAGCTTTCAATGATTCTGAATGCAGCTATTGCTTAATACCAGCCAAGTGACAAGTTTACAAACCAGAGAGCCTGGATTTAGCTAGTTGTTGCATAAGATTAAAAAAGGATCCATTTGGTTTTAAGAATACTTGGGGCGGGGGGGAGGAAATGAATGCCAGGTATTTCCTGAAGCTAACAAAAGAAGACACTTCAAGGTGGTGTCAGTGCATGGGAACAGAAGCTACATAAATTTCAGTGGCTTTAATTGATGTAATTTTTTTTGCCTTTAATGCAAGTCTCATGATATCGGGATTTTTCATAAAGCCTCCAATTGCTGTAATTATTTCATTCCTAGCATCAGTGTTTCCACTAAAAAAAAAAAAAAAAATTGATTTCTGTCCCTCAGTGGCTTCAGACAAAATACATCTCAACTATGAACACTGAAGTCTAAAGTACAGAACAAGAATGAAAAAAAATCCACACCTTTTTTTATGTATTATGTTGGCAATGGGGATATTAAGCTGGGAATTAAATGCACAACAGTTTTAAGTGAATATAAGAGGTACTTCACAACAGATTGCACAGATGTGCTGCCCCATTACATGGAGCCTTTAATTTGCATGAATACCTGGAATGAAAGAAAAAGTTCATTCGGTCTCTTGGATATGAAAATGTTATAGGTACTTTGGCTTGTGTTGTGCAGAAAATGGAATTAGATGCCTGTCATGGTTCTTCCCACACATTAAAAAATGCCCACAGAATATGATTCCCAGCCCTGTGTCCCATTTGCAATGCATCCTGGAGAGATGCTCTGTCAGCCTCACTCTACAAATACCCTGCAAGAGCTGTCTCGTACATTCTCAGAGGACTTATTATCTTTTGGTCACAGATCTTCAGTACTGCTACTTAATAAAAGCTTCAAAGAAAAAAAAAAAAAAAGAAAGGAAAACACGAGTAGATGCTCAGAATGAAAGGATGAATAAACAAAACACAAGCCCAGCACCTTGACAATGTGTGACTACTCTGAGACTGTGTTTCCCAGGTAAATGAAGGCTAGACAACTGAGCCCACAGCAGTCTTGAAGACAGCACATTCTCTTTTGGGAAAAGAAGAAATAAGAAAAAGACAAAACCACATAATCCAGTTCTGTTGCCATACATTTTAGAAGCATTTTTTCAGTCATATCAGACACTATCTGATATAACAAGTTTTGTCAGCAGCTTGATGTGCCAGCACAACATGACTCAAGAGAACATCAAAGGAACTGATTGTTTCAGGTGTGTTTTGTTCAGAAACACATTCTTTTCCTGGGTTCCAGTCTTTGAAATAGTGCCAGGCTGGAGCTGACTCATATTGCTGGAAGACACAGATACTTTAGCTGAGCTGACAAGAGGACATCCCTTCTAGACACTCTCTGTAAAGCATGTGGGGCTGTCTCATGTCTCTCATTAAATGAACTGAAATGCTGAGTTAGCAGCATAGGTTATTATTTATAGAGCCCTAATCTTTCAGATACATACAGAAGATAGTGCCAAATACGTAGGACTAGCCATACTTCTCTATTTGAGCCCTGAACATACTCATTTTGGAAAGAGAATGGAAAAGGTGAAGTATAACGAATGGCGAAGAAAAGGTGAACCAGTTGTGAACGCCACCTTAAGCCTCTACTTAGAGAGCACTGTCCATTCATTTAATCAATAAATTTTCTCATTTATCCCATCTAAATGGAAATTTTCTTTCCCTGTTTCCTTGTACTGCACGCTGACATCTTGCACTATGCCAGCAAAACCAACTCAGTAATTACCAAGGACTCATTTGAAGAGAAGAAGCATGAGCCTCTCATAGTTCCTCATTCTCACAGAAAAGCCTTCAGGGCATGCTGCAGAAATAGAGGAAAAAGTTAAAAGGATACAGAGAAATATTTATCAATTATTGCCTGTGATTTATTTGGCTAAAAGTTTGTTAGTTGTCCAAAGTGGGCCACTGTATTTTTAATTACTGTACAAAAAGGGGAGATATCACATAGGAGGTAGTTGGGGGAATATGATTTTCAACTTGCTATGATATAGTTGTGGAAGGTTTAAGATTATTTACTAGGGCAGGAAGAATTAAAATAATTGACATTTATCCCTTCAAACAAGTAAGATCTAAATATAGCCCTCTTCAGCAGCTCAGCATGACTTAGGGAAGGCAAAAGCCCTCTGCAGTGGCTGAGGTATGATGCAGACCTACACATTGACAGAAATATCAAAGAAGATTCACAACCTGCTTCAGATCACATGAAAAAAAGGAGGTGAAATGCTGTCTTCAGAAAAATAGGTTCAAAAGTTATATCGCTTGACCATTTTCTAGTTGACTTATAGCTACAAAACACCTTCAAAAGATTGTGAGCAACAGTGTGACAAACAAACAGTAAGAGACATAGAGTAAGGGAAAGAAAAAATGGAACAAAAGTTGCAAAATTGAAAACATAATATAAATTGAATAATCATGGCATTCAATAACATTTACAACTGTGACATTCCCTGAGAGCCATGAAGACTTAAGGGTCATAAATGGGAAAAAAATCCCTACAGTTAGGAGAGCCAAATCTTGTTTGAAAACTTCTCCCATCTCTCTCTGCCACCTCTAGATCTAGCTGAAGAAATCTGGTATTTTTGTAGCTGGCCAAAAGTTGGTAGGAAAGCTTCACTCAATTCACTTGAATATTTTTAACTTTATAGCCTTTGAAAGAGTTTGCTGGACTTCACTTCTAATGAATCAGTGAAGTCAGTGTGTTCCAGTGAAGTTCTAAAAATAAAACAGCATAAAAATGGATGTGACAAAAAGAGTCTTGGAAGCCACAGAGACACGTACAACATGACTGTTCAAAAATAGATAAGCAAGAAGAGCAGCGGCCTAAACCAGTGTAAACACTACGTGCTTCAGCTAGGTCTGCTATCTTTGCATACTTGTCTCTTGACTGGATCCAGGTATGGCTTATTCTATGTTCTTATTTCTAAATAAAGGAATAAGTTGTCTAAGTCAAGCAATTCTTCTGTTTCTGGTTGCCCTCAATACCTGAGCAGTGGAGATGAGAAGCCTTTCAAAAACTACTCTGTGTACTGACATCATTTGTGTTGATAATACAGAGAAAATACTCTTTATGCAGCCAGCACCATCTCAGATAGAGTGTAAAGGCAGCTGTGCCTTATTACATTAGGTGGCTTTTTGTCAAAGGCCTTGAGAACAAGCTGTGTGTCTTATTTGTCAGGAGAGCTCCAATTGTTACCAAGGCACACCCATACTTCTTTACGGGCTTGGCGTGTTGTTTCTGCTTTCATTGATTAATGAGATAGTGCCCCTTATGGCAGGTCACAAATTGGATTCTGTAAAAGAGGACATTAGAGGTTTACAGCTTTTTTTGGAAAAAGAAAGCAAAAGCAAGCAAGAGCACAACACAATGGTCATTGACCAGCTCTATTGGAACTTTGTCATTATAGCGCCAGGGAACAAATGATCATTTCTCAAAGACTACTGATATTCTGATCTATGGGGCAGACACATTCAGCATGTTTTTATCCTTGAGACTTTATTCTCACTGAATCTTGCATGTAAACCTAGTAAGGTCTTAATATGTGTCCCACTTTCTCCAATATCCTTGGGAAACATGAAGAGCTTCTCAGCAGCAGACTGACTTTAGGTGCCCCTCCATCACTTCTGAGAAACGACCACTTCAGTGCATTGGTAGTGGCATAACAAGATTGAGAACCTCTTGAAACCACCTGCATTACACAGTACATCACAGCTACTGACAAGGCACATTACCTAGGTGACATCCATCTGATCTTTCACTGCAGTGATGGCACTTTGGTGAGCTGTTAAGGTAGGAATTGCTCTTTTCATCTGCCATGGTCCAGCAGTTCTACAGAAATATTTGGTCTTAACTAAATGATATGATGGTCAAATATGCTTTATTTTTAATCACTGTTTGGATGATTTATTTTGTGTACATTCACTCTAATGGGCAAGTACTTCCAAGAGTAAACATATTAAGCAGCTCTGGAAAAACCTATACAAAACAAGATTCTAAATCTGCTTGCAGTGCATTAATCAAATGGCAGAGTAAGCAAATATTGATACGTAATTTAATCTTACAAACTGTCCACAAATAAAGACATACAAATCCATACAGAGGGTTTCCATATCTGTCCCTTGGTTCATAAACAAGCATAAGTCCCACTTAAGGCAGGGAACATGAGTTTAAGCATGTGCTTCTTAATCATCTGAACTAAATAGTGCAAAAATATATCAATAACAGCTTTTAATTAAAAGTGGCATCACTGAGGATGGAGGAAAACAGACACTAATGCCAAAAGCAGCCCCTTGATCAGCACAATGGATTTGTGCATGATGACTGAACACATTTTTTAGACAGGTTGGTAAGTTTTGCAGTGGGCTTTAGAGCACAACTGTTAATGGGAGGATGTTGCCAATCTGCAAACAGAGCTCAGCAGCATTAGCAAAATTAACTGCAGTAAGTAACTGCAAGGAATGTGCTGTACTGTAGGCAGAGAAACATCAAACTCTACTGAGGCAGACTCCTGCCTAAAGTGAGCCATTGCTTTAATGATACACCCTGGCTCTGAGTAACCCTGGAATAGACCTGTCCCTTCCACATCTGAGCTCCCACAGCTCTGCCATGCCAAATCCTGCACAGGTACAAGGACTCCTTCCCTATGGCTGGTGTAAAAGTCTGTTTAAAAGTGCAGCTCCTGACAACAGACATCTCTGAAGCAGAGGTTCCCCTGCAATGCCTGTAGAAACCGCACTGGAGAAGATATCCATGCTGCTGGCCCATGCTGGAGCAGGGGAATATTCCCTTAGAAGAAACAGCCCATGGTGGAGCAGGTCTATCTTGAAGGACTGCTGCCCATGGAGGACCCACACCAGAGCAGGGGAACTGTGTGAGAAGAAAGAAGCAGCAAGAAGGAGATATCGGGATCACAGCTGCCCATTGTGCATCTCCCTGTGCTGTTGGGTAGGGGAAGGTAGAAGAGTGGTACCAGAGAGTGAAACTGAGCCTAAAAGAAGCCATGATTTGTGGAGAATCCTAATTTTTGGTTTGCTTAAACTCATGCCTTGGACTGGAACACATAGGACAGGCGTGCTCTTTTCCTGCCTGGGCAGGGCATTTGTCTGATGCTCACATAGGTGAACCACTTCTATGTACAATTTACAAGCCTCTGAACTCCTGCCTTTTCTGGCTCACGATCAATAAGTGGCTTCTGATGTTTACTAAAATAATTTGATTTAAATACCCATTAAACTATTGCAAAGGTCAAGACCAAGAGTCATAAATCTAGGGACAAAGAATGCATGTGCAGAACACTAAGAAGAAATGAAGCTGTAGGAAATAAATTCACAGTGCAATAATGAGAGATAAAACAGATGATACAAGTATGATTGATGAGTTTTATCATAGAAAAATTGCAAAAGCTCTCTGATTTCTTCTAGAAAAGGATTATGGGTATCAAAACCTCAGAATTTATTATTCTGATAGATATCACATGTGAATTACTTCAAGCATCTTTTAGCCCAGTGACAAGACCCTTCCTATCAGGACAACATACATTTCAAAGACACAATAAGCATCTAGTTTCCTTCATTAGAATGAAACTATATATACACAAAAATAGAATATTGAAATAGCAGTACTGGATATGAGTTCAAATAAAACATGCTCTTCCTTTTCATAGGCCACATCCAGATGAGGACACAAACCATTCACTTAAACTGGTTTTGATATTTCTATACCATGAAGTCCCGAATCTAATAGTGTTTTTTCATAGAACCCCGAGCTTCTGCAGGAAACAGAATATGTGGCTGTCTTGCCAGACAATGCATTTTCTGTCAAGTGTATCCACCAGGTCATAAGAGAATTGTCTCTGTAATCCATGCCAAAGAATGTTTTTCTCTACCAGAAGAACTCTCTTCTCTATCAGACTCCACGGTAAACTAAAAACTTCCTGTGTCTAACTTCTGAGCTGTTGCATTCACTCGTTGCTGTGATTTTTGCTGGCACATGCTCTGTCTGTCCCACGGAGCTGCTCACCAGTGCTGCTTTGGCAATTCTGTGCAGGTGTGAGGCCAAAGAGTCACCTTCCACATACAAAGATTTAAATCATTTCAGGAACTGTTGGTTCCTGAGTGTGTGAAAGGGGCACAGGAAGGCAAAGCTGGCTGCACAGACCCTTCAATAAATGAGAAGAGCCTTAGGGCGCCTAGATGCAATTCAAGCAGAAGGAGCTACCCACACTTCGCCTTTTGCACTGATGCCCTGTAAAATTTAGACCTTGGAATTCTGTACTCATTGGAAAGAAAAGCCTTAAAACGTCACTGCTTACAACATGAAACACATTTAAAACTGTGCTCTAATTGCACCACGTCTGTCTCCTTCCCCCCTTCCTTATACTTCTCAGGGAAGCAGTGATGTCCTGTGAAGAAGCGTGCAGCAGGCGAGCTTCATTAGAGGCTCACTCTGCAGCATGAGTGTCACTACCCACGGTACAGAGCATGTGTTTGCTGTAATGCAACATGAACCAAGGTTCTGTGCTTAAAAATGGTCATTCATTTACCTGCAAAAGGTGAACACAGGCTCTACAAACCGTGAGCCACTGATGAAGGCTTCCTGAAGTCCTTCAGAAAAAATACAATGCCTTGTTCCAAAGGTAACAGAAGATATGGCTCTGGCAGCAACAAGGAGAAGGAAAGGGAAATCAGGTTCCTGAGAATGTCAAAGCATCTTTCCCATGAGCTCTAAATTTATGTATTTTTTTCAATGTTGCAATTCACAGAGAATAACTGAATTTCCTGATTCTCCATGGTGTAAGGCATTTTTGTAAGGATTTCACAATTTGTCCTGTGGGTTTCATTTGAAGTAAATAAGGTATGTGGTGTGGGAACTGTAACTATCCAATCTGCCATGATTCTTTAGGCTGTGAGATAAACACACTGAATTATTGCCCATTGAAAGGGATCACCATGCAGTGACAGAGGAAATGACAAGGCAGCAGAAATCAAGAAAGGATTTAAGGTAGGGAGATCTGGAGGGGCTGCACCTGGCCTCTGCTATTTCCAGACCGCTGTTTCAAAATGTGTGTACCTGTTCACAACTGGAAGTTTCAGATATCAATTTTTATTCTTGCTTGTTTTGATGATTGCCAACTATATGGAACATGGTTTTTAGATGGAAAGCAAAAAAGAATGATCATTGCTCATGTCTCATGCTCTGGCACTGGATGCCATTAAATAATCAGTGTTTCCCATGCTGCAGAGCTGCAGCATTGGCACCTCTCTCATTCTAGGTACAGTATGAGAATCTCAGAAATTTATGGATTGCATCATACGGAATGAGTTTGTAGCAAAGCATTTTCTAGATTCACTCCACTGATAACATGCACCTTAGGTGATACAACTGCATCAGTTAATTAACTGGCAGTACCTTCCAAACACATCAAGTCTTCTTTTATAGGTGGTTATAGTCTTTTATGATGAAGAGTTGAAAGTTCAAATGAAATAAAAATTGAGGTACATTTTTTGTCCCAGATCTGAATTAATGTTCTTCTTGTTTTTTAAGGAAATATCTTATTTAATGATTTTATGACATATGAAATTTAATGACATTACTTATCATTCAAGGATGGCATCATAATATATTCATAATTTAGGCCCCTATTTTTCATGTATTTCTGTCTAAAGTGGGTTTAACCTGATTCCTAATGAACTTCATTATTTTTACTGCATTAAGAAATGAAATGGGAATGTTTAAAAGAAACTGATGGGTTTTAGTTCCTACAAGCTACAGATGTTAATTGGGACCCAGGCTATATTAGGTTTTTTGGTAGCCATTTTTTTTTTTATCTCTGCATCTAGGACTTAAAGGTAAGGTTGTTAACTGCCTTTAATTAGAAAATTGACTTTACATTCTCTGACATTTGCTCCACATTTTTTCCACACTTGACTCAGTGGAAATTAATTTGGAAATGATACAAGGTGTCACTTTCCAGTTGCATTTGCTTGTGAATGTTCTCCTTTTAAAGAGGGAAATATTAACTGCCTCTCTCTGTGGATGCCTCTCTTGTTTTGACATCGTTCTCTGATCTGCTCTTACCTTCCTGGTGCCCCCCCCTCCACAGCTGCGTGGTCACCTCCCCACGCAGTTTCACAGGAGGGGAACACTCCCTGTCCTGTGCAGGGAACCCCACAGCAACACTCATCAGCTGACAAACAGCACAAGCATTAATTGCTGTCTGCATCCATTTGTGTGCCAAATCTAGCTGCTTTCTGTCTCTGAAGAAAATTGCATACAAAATCAATAAGCTCAGGAAAAACGGCTATAAAAATACAATTCTTTAAGTGGAAGGAAAGTAAATTGCCTATACTGCTCAGGTAGTTTTGGATTTGTTGCCTGTTTCCATATGAGAGATTTCCTTCCCAATAACTTAAGTCTCAGAAATTATTGTTAGTCAGTGTAGGCTTAAAAGTCTGATGCATTAATCTTTATATATGTTCCTTTCTATTGCCTCTTGCTTTATTTATGGAAATCATTTTGCTGGAGTAATACCATAAGCTATACAACTTGTTTTCATGAGGAACTGAAGTTGTAAAAAAATAACTCAAAATAAAACTAGACATGAAATATCATTTGAAAAGCACCACATAACAATTACAAATATTTATTACTTGCAGTAAATATTGTGCCAGTTTCTATGTAGGTGAGGCTTTTTAATACTGCTACAAGCCACTATTTATACCTCTTCTTTATCATCCAGGAGTTTAAAACCTCTCAAGTGCCTCCTCCTTACTTTGAGGATTCACAGGCCACCTAGTATCTTTTAACACATTGCCCATCTAAACAATAGATTTACAACTCTGAAAATAAACTCAGACTACATGCAAGAGCTTTTCCCACAACACAGATAGTGGCGTTTGTTTTGGATAAAAAAGAAAAACTCACCTTTTGCAAAAGTAAAGTAACTAAATCTCACCTGAATGGCAGTAAAATATAATATGAAATGACTTTATTGACCTCCAGCATCTCATCAGCAATTCTCAAACTGGTTTGATTGTTTTAGACTCTCAGTGAGCTCCAAGCTTTTATACCAGCAATCCAGACACTCAGTTTGGAAGAAACCACCAGAGGAGTAAGTACTGTAGATGCCATAGTGTTTACAGCACCTGGTTCATGAACTAAAGGAGAATAATGAAATAAGTAAGATAATTGAACGTGTGCAAATAAACCGAGCTTGATTTGCATCTGTATCTCTGGAGCTGGGTATGCAAATACCAATCTTTATGCACTAATGTTGCACCTGCAGGAATAATCAGAAACACTGTTTCTGGTGTGAAATGCTTTGCCTAGGTACGAATGTGAAATTTTAATTAAAAATAAACAAACAACAAAACAAATCCACCTCTAAAACCTGTGAAGATCTTGATGCTGGGATACAGAGGATATGGGGAGGGAGTTAAGAAATTGTGATTTAGCATCTGAAAACCTCCATCTGAACTTTTCTCATTATCTGTCATCCTGGGAAGTATCTCTAAGCCTGTTATTCCTGTTACTCCACCCATGTCACCACAATCACAAAAGGTAACAATTACTGTAACCCTGTGGGCACCATGCACGGGGTGTATGATGTCAAAAATGTATCAGCATATTTTGCAGACATTTCCAGATGTAAATACTCATAGTAAGAGAATAATTTGATTCATGAGATTTACAGATGTCGAAGAATTTGTACACCTGCTTGATTTAAGCACACTGACATCACCATCAGCCATCGTTCATGCTCACAGTAAGGACAGTATGTGAACTCTGTGGTGTGAACAATACTCCCTCATCCCTGCCTAACCACACTAAAAGGGCAGATGCTATTCCCAGAATCTCTTCACTAGACTGCTAATTAAAATACCACTTGCACTAGTGAAACTCTGCAAAACTGGTATTTCCTGATTTTGTTTTGAATATAATGCAAAAAAGTGCAAAACAAAAAAGGTACATAAACTGCTGTAAAAGTGACTCAAATCTGATCCATTCCCTGTATTTATGAATAGGATTATAAACAGCTTCATTTTTTATTATTCACAAAGAAGTTTAAGCTTTGTTGTGATTGACCAGAGCCATGTTTCGCTGGCCCAAATCCCTATCTAAACATGCTTCTTTCTAGTGGTAGATAGCAATATCAACATTCAAATTAATTAGTTTACAAAACACCATGTAAACAGCTCAGAATACTCCTAAACCTCTTTTCAAATTGGTTTATAATTTCAGTACTGATAAAATAATTGCGCTTTTACTTTTCAGTAACCTTGTCGAATATTTTCATAGAATCAGAGGAGATCCTGAGTTGGAAAGGACTCACAACATCAAAGTCCAGGTCCTGGCCCTGTAGAGGACACCACAAGAATAACACCATGTGCCTGAGAGCTTTGTGCACACACTTCTTGAACTCTGTCAGGCTTGAGACTGTGACCACTTCCCTGGAGAGCCTCTTACAGTGCCTGGTGGTTAGTTTAGTCTTCAGGTAAAAGTTTAGCCTTTACATAAGCCTATTAGCCTCAGTTTGTGTCATGAAATGGTAACTAAATTCCTGACAGGTCCCCCAGAGAGATGTGGAAGGCCCACTTTTTGCAGGATTTTAAGAGCAGGTTAAACAAAGATGAAGCAATGATGGCCAGCATGCTGCCTTTGCAGGAGTTGAACGGAAGCTGGTATTGCTCCCTTGGCCTGCAGACTGATAATGGTCTGTGATTACTAGAGGTTGTCTATAAAATATTNGAATAACACCATGTGCCTGAGAGCTTTGTGCACACACTTCTTGAACTCTGTCAGGCTTGAGACTGTGACCACTTCCCTGGAGAGCCTCTTACTTCAGGTAAAAGTTTAGCCTTTGCATAAGCCTATTAGCCTCAGTTTGTGTCATGAAATGGTAACTAAATTCCTGATCCACATCCCAGAGAGATGTGGAAGGCCCACTTTTTGCAGGATTTTAAGAGCAGGTTAAACAAAGATGAAGCAATGATGGCCAGCATGCTGCCTTTGCAGGAGTTGAACGGAAGCTGGTATTGCTCCCTTGGCCTGCAGACTGATAATGGTCTGTGATTACTAGAGGTTGTCTATAAAATATTCAGAATAGCAAAAAGAACACACAAAAAATATTGAATATTCCACAAGCAACAAATACTTTAAATCAAGGAAAATGCAAGCAAGAAATACATGCTCCCAGGCCAGTTATCTTTCCAAATAATCCTTTAGGAAATCTCCAGGTGAAAGTGTGGCAATTCTGAGGTTAAAACAGCAGTTCCTATACTCCCACATGAGAACTATAAGCTTTAAGCATACCAGTCCAGCTGGTATGAAGAAACATCTTTCAAAGATTAATCCTTAAATATACACAGGAGCTGTAAGGTAGGAGTTTGTTTTCCAGTTAAGCCATAAAAGGAAAGAGTTCTAAGTATTTCCCAATGCATGTGGCTCCTTGCAGATTCTCATCTTACCAGAGGCACCTGACACAACTCAACAGAGAGAGCACTTGGGCTGGACAAATTAATATCTTGTAATGCAACACATTTAAATGTAAAACTGCCAACAAGGAGCACAATCCTGCAGCTGGGTTAATCCTCTCCTGTATCTTGTTCTCTACAAACCATGTCACACTCTCTCTCCAGACCCACCACCTCTGCTCCCTTTCTCTGTGCCCAGCATTCAGCAGAGCCTGTCTACAGCTTTGATGTCAATGAAGAAAACCAGCCTGTTTCCTCCAAGTGCTTTGTGCCCAGGCCCAGGAATATGATATACAGCAGCTTGCAAACTACCTGGCAGTCACTGGGTGCATGCATGTCTGCGTGTGATTCTGCACAGGCAGCATTTTAACACGAACCCATGAACACATGAATAGAGGATTTAAAATTCCCTACAGAATGTTTGCTTTGTTCATTTTTCAGTATTGCCTGCTATCAAACTTGTAACAATTTTGGTTTGGTTTGTACAGCTTCTCACGTGAAAGGCCTCTCTTGCCTTTTGAGGATCAGTGCCTACATGTTCCACTCGTGTAAATGGTAATTAATGACTTGAAGAGTATGTGCTCATCTTTGCAGGGCATTTGGGCTGCACAAACATTTTTACAAATGCTGGCAGCTGGCAAAATACTGGTAAGTAATGAATAATATAACTTAGTTAATAACAGAAAACCAAACACATTGATTTTATTACAAATCTGTTGGTACTTGCAGAGAGCAGTATCTTTCTCCATATTGCTAATTACTTCAAAACATCAAAAGCTTTGAGCACTCTAATTTCATAGCTTAATTACTCAAATGGAGAGAGATTTGCATTTCAGGTACACAGACCCATTGGAATTAGACTGCTATTATCACTTTACTTTGACACCTAATTACAAATAAGTACTTTAGGTCAGATGACTGATTGCATCCAAGATCTGCAGACACAGCAGAAGGGCAGTTAAATAAGAAAAAAGTCAGCTTAAAGTCATCTTTAAGAGCTCCCACATCTCAGCATAATTTAAAGTTTTAGATATGCCTACAACAGCCTTTGGAAAACAATTATTCTAAGCAAAGACTTTGGCATTTCAGCAGCACTTAAGCCACTCCATCTTCTTATTATGTACTTCTACACTCTGAATTAGGGCTTTTTACTCAGTTTGTGTGGCAACCCAAAACCTCTGATAGCGAGGGGGCTACAGGGACAACACCTCTGAGAAACTGCCAGAAGCTCCTGCGTGTCCAGCAGAGCCAATGCTAGCTGATTCCAAGATGGATCTGCCACTGGCCAAGGCCATCAGCAGCAGTGGCACTGCCTCTGAGATGATGTATTTAAAAAGGAGAAAAAGGAAGTTATTGCTGAGAAACAAGTTGCAGCCAGAGAAGAGAAGAGAGAAACTATGTGATAGGAACAATTCTATGGACATCAAGGTCAGTGTAAAAGGAGGGAGAAGAGGTGCTCCAAGTGCTGGAGCTGAGATTCCCCTACAGCCTGGAGGACTCCACACCAGAGCAGGTGAGTGCCTGAAGGAAGGAGTGACCATGTGTGAAGCCCACACTGGAGAAGGTAGGACCTGTGGACTCACAGAGAGAGAAGCCCACACTAGAGCAGGTTTGCTGGCAGGACTTGTGACCCCAAGGGGGACCCACACTGGGGCAGCGTGTGCCTGAAAGGACCTACACTGGAGCAGTTCAGTAGGTCATGGGAAGAACTCACAATGAGAAGTTTGTGGAGAACTGTCTTGTATGAGAGGGATCTCATGTTAGAGCAGGGGAAGGACTCCTCTGCCTTAGGAGGGAGCAGAAACAATGTGTGATGAACTGATCATAACCTGCATTCCCCATCTCCCTGCACCACTAGAGGACAAGAGGTAGAGAACTGGGACTAAAAGTTGGCCCTGGATGGAGGAAGGACTGACAGAAGATGTTTTTAAGATTTGGGTTTACTTCTCATTATCCAACTCAGGTTTGACTAACAAAAAATTAATTTTATTTTCTCCAAGTCAAGTTTGTTTTGCCCACGCTGGTAACTGGTAAGTAATCTCTCTCTGTCCTTAGCTCAAGCTAAGGTCAACCCACCACATGCTTGTCCTACTGCCAGAATGCCCTGCCCAGTGCAGGCATGTACAAGATGCACTAAGAAGGAGGAAGGTATGGAGCAAGAAATGGCTTTTTTCTGGGCAGTTATATCAGATACCCACAGTACAACAGTGTTAAAGCATATATCCCACCTTATGTTTTTCGTTTTTATCATAGGGAGTTGGTATAATGTCCTGTGCAGCCAAACTGCCTTTAAAAATTGAGCCCACCCATTGTGTTTAGTGGTGCTGCCTTTAAAGGAATAGCTACAATTTCATTTGCATGCTGAAAATTTACAGCCACATCCCCAGCATGCCAAGTTGCTTCATCTCTCTCTTTAGATGGCAATAACTAGAGCCAGTGGTTAAGCAATGGAAGTTCATTCAAAAGTAACATCTGTTTGTACTTCAGATTTCAGATCACATTGTTGCGTTTGCTTTTCATCAACACTTCAGCTAAGACGAGCAGTGGCATTCTGCATAATATTCAAGAATTTGCTTATGCAAAACACAGAATAATTACTTGTAAGGTTTTGAAAAAAAAATTGCATAAGAGCTCACATTTTCTACATTCTCATCTAGATGTAAAATGTATAAATCTAATATTCTTCCACTCCTTGTCTCTGTCTGAGCTTTTGTTAGATGACATGTGCTGCTTTGCACATGAAAAGCATTCTTTCTGCAAAACTAGCCTTTTCCAGTTCTTTTGGTTTGTGCTGCTCTGTGGTACACTGGTTTCATTGACTTCTACATGGTGCCACTGATCAAATGATCTGTGCTCATGTGATAATTAGATCCTGCAGACTGCTGACTAAACGACAACTTTTGAGAGTGTTACTGGATAACTTACTCACAAGTCTTTATGGTCCAAACAACATAGACTGATATAATGGCAGAGAGTTTAAAGGAGTCATGAAAATTATATCAGCTGGGGGTCAGGATAGCAATTTCTCATATTCACCAAAATGCTGAGATTAGAGCAGTGGAGATGCTAAAGTACAGTGCAGCTGAAGGTGGTTCAGAGGAAATTTATACCTGTAACCTGCTGTGGTGACCTGCATGATCCCCCATGCATCTTTGTTCATGTGCTTTGAAGCCCTTCTTAAGGAAAATGCTAACACAAGGAAGGACAAATCTATAAAGGGAGAAAATAAATTTTAAATTATAACAATTTTTTAAGGTTCTTCGGGCTTCAACCAAGATTTCCAAAGGTGACCAGTGAATTTATGTGTCTCATCAGCAACACAGCAAAAGGCCCTGATCTTCAGAAAAGTGCTGAACCACCTAGAATATTTAATATACTACTGAACAGCCTTGGAAAGCTGGGCCACTCTTTGCACAAAGGTGAAAAATTTAAAATATCAGTTTCATTTGAGCTATGCACTCTTCCAGTTGAGATGTTTTGTTTGTTTCATGAAACAATGACAGGCTGCAGAGAAGACAGGTGGGTGTGGAGCTTTCTTGGTTCACAGCTGCCTGTAGGACTATGGCATAGTGCCGACTGGGACTATGTGTTCTTTCCTATCCTTAGCAGTCCTTGTAGAAAGCTGCAACGCACTCTGGCTGAGTGGTGGAGGAGGGTGGGGACAGGAGTATGTGGTCATGTCCCTGTCCAGAGCTGAGGATGTCAAAACCCGGGAAACAAGAGCTAGCAGACACCTAACACCCTGAGGAGCCCCTTCCTGCCTGTACAGGACTCTGCTAGCCTCAGGTCAAGGCTGTCCATCCCACATCTCCCTGACAGCCAGGTGACATCTGTCAAGGGCTGCTTATGTCACCACTTCCCAGTGACAGAGACACAACATGACCAGAGCTAGTGCCAGAAGCCAGTAGCAGCCCTCTCTGCTGCTGCTGTGCCATCACAAGGGCTGTCGCTGCCGCATCAGTGTGACACAGTTGTTTGTCTTTTTCCACTTGAGTGAGAAGTAGTTAATTAAAAAAAAATAAAATAAAATAATAAAGATGACATTTTAAAAAGTAAAAAGGGGAGAATAACACCCAATAACCAGCAATTTAAAGAACAGCATCTCAGCAGTGGTTAAAAGGGAATTAAAAGAAATGGGTCCTACTCACTGCCCAATATTAAAGATTTGCATGGTAATTGCTCTTGAGATTTCTGGACGTGGAGGCTTAATTCAAGGAGAAAAATGCATTTTGAGTGGACTGAAGGTAATATTTCACATCTCTGGAGTGTGAGATGAGTCCAATGCCAAACTCTGCAGCCACAAATGGCTGACAGTGCTGAAGATGTTTGAGCATTGACTGCTGGACTCACATCTGCTTTTATCAGAATTTACAAAAAGATATTTCCAGGAATGACCTTGTGCTACAGACTTCTGTTTGTGACTGAAACAAAATGATAAATTAGTTTTCTTCTTCTTAGTTCACTGTAGCCTGTTACACCCTCTTGAATTGACAGGACAAGGGGCAATGGGCACCAAACCAAAGCACAAGAGGTTTAAATGTTTCCAGGGATGGAGCATCTACCTCCTTTCAGAGGTTCTCTCTGAACAGCAGGGAACTCACTTTCAGGATGATCTGACACAAGTTGCCCAGGGAGGCTGTGGAAACTCCACTTTTGGAGGTATTCAAAGTCTGCAGAGAAATGGCCCTGTAAAAGCTGTATATTTTGCTCTGCTCAACAGACCCATGCTTAGTATGATCTACAGAGTGCAGATATTCTCTTCTCTAATTTTTTTCTTATATTGGGGTGTGGCTTTGAGCTATTAGGGGTTTTTAAGTTTTCTTGACAAGGCAGTATGATCCAAAAACTGGCTATGAGAACTCAAGAACTGTGGAAAACACCTCTTCCCTCAGAGAATTATGCAAGGTTCATGAAATTGTCCTTTCATTTTGAAAATTTTTGAGCAGGTCAAACCCTGCTCTGCTCAGAATAATTTGGGGCAAGAACTGGCTAGATAAACTCTTTTTCTCGTTTGATATAAAAAAATAAGTATATTTATTAAAAAAATAACTAGAAGTCAAAATTACATTCATACTCACTGCAATTAAAAAAAAAACTCAAAGCATTCTTATGTTGTTGAATGATGACCTGCTAGGGAAGCAAACAAAACCCAGAGTCTCTGGGTATAAAAAAAAAATTCAAATAAGCTGCTTATCATGTCCCTTTCTCTTCTGCCTCTCCCACATTGCCTTTTCAGAGGAAGAGCTCAGCACAGAAATGGGTGCTTCATTAGGTTTAATTTTTGCTTTGCTCTTTCAGTTCACCTTTAAAAGCTGAGAGCCATGGCTTTTCATCAGGTGAGCCAGAAGGTGCTGGAAGCAGCGCTCTGTGCAGTCTGCCACAGGTCCTTCCTCGCAGTCAGCGACTGCACAGCTCCCTCTCCACTCCCACATCCCTGGGGATTCCTCAAGGACGGGCGGTCTGGTTTTCTCTTTACAGTGTCCATATCCATCCTAATTAGTTTGAACCAGCCTATAAGGATTAACGAGATCCCCTCAGTAAGAGGCTTTGCAGAAAGGGTGACCTCCCACCCTCCCAAGCTGTATGTGTGTGAGCTCAGTTGTAGATATTTGGAGCACTGTACGTGGTAGACCTGCATTCAGAAATGACACAGGAGACTAGTATTTTCCCTAGAAACCAGACACTGAATTTTTTTCCTTACACAATTTAATGCCAGCATAAATGCCACCAAAGTTGACAAAAAAATTTCGGTATCTACAGGCCTGACAGGAGATAACAGGTCCCTGAATGTACCCTCCCTGGACTTTGAGGTTTTGATGTGCTGCTTCTAATCCTCAAATTATCTGGCCTCCTCGTTTCCCTATCTAGGCTACCATATTTCACATGGTGCTATTAATCATATAAACACTATTGACTTTTTTCTGTTGTAATCATTGATTTCAGCCTATCTTCTAGAACTCTTGACTGCTTTTATAAAGTGGCTATATTGCTATGACAGAAACTAGATTTGTTTTAATAGGATAACAAATATGAATGCAGAGAATTTGGAAGCTGTAGGTCTGCAAATATTTCCAGTGGCAACGCTTTGGGAAATTGATAAATCCACAAGTGAAGCAGTGTTGTTGAAACCTGATAAGGATTAAATGGGAAGACCAAAAAAAAGCACAAAGTGGGTTTGTTAAACAGAACATAGGCACAGTTCACAAAAAAGGTGAGGTTAGAGAGGACATCAAAACTAGGGCCCTGAAGTGAGTTCAGACTTTTGTATCCCACCATGATTTCTCCTCAGTGCTAAGATCAATGGGATTTTGCCTTGGCTGTTTTAGAAGTTTCCCATAACAAAACTGCTGAGTTCTCACTATGCAGCTGATATCTGGACTATTCTGCAGAACAAATCTCCTCAGGACAGATTTTGCTTTCCATTACCAGTCAGGAGAACTCCAGGCCTTCAGCAAAATGAACCTGGATTGACACCAATGCTAATCAGAGCACAGTATCCTGCCTGAAGGAAAAGGCAGGAAAACGGTCTTCAGGAAAAGTTCTTATATTTGTAAGAATTTCTGTTTTGAATTTCTATTCTGTTTTACCAATTATTAAAAGAAACAAAAATTATCTTTCTTATTCCTTTTATTGTTCTTGAAGCTACTCCTAATTCTGCCACCATTATTAAAGAAGTCCTCCTTATGCTCTTTAGTAAAAGTACTTATGTTACAGGTATATGCTTCCTGCCTACTTTTGATTAAATAATTCTCAAGTTGAAGCCTACTGGAGACAGAAAATCGCTCTCTGGCAAAATGTAAAAAAGTTTAATTACCACAAAATACCTCATATATTGTGCAAGCTTCCACTGCATTTCCCAGCACTCTTTTATCACCCCCACCACAATGGGCTGTCAACCATATTTGCCTCTAACACCAGACATAATTGCATGTTTATCTGCATTTCAGCTGTCCTCTCCTGAATCTCATCTAATCTTTTAATTTCAGTTCTGCGATGAGAAGTCCTAAACAGCACACATTTGTGATTGCATTCTTACCAAGACTGCCAGAAATCTGTTACACAGAAAGAAGCAAGAGTTATTTATTTCAGTCACTCATTCTTATCCTTAGCAGGTCAGGCTAAGCTGCATTTGGGACATTTTCTTCTGTAGAAGGCTTAGCTAAATGGGGAAACTCACATACCATATTATATCCATACCAAGATACTAGTCCCCAGTACACTAAGGATGGCAGAGCTAGAGAAATGTTATTTCTTTATAAGACAACTCATTCTTTTTTTATATGTACTCTTGTGTTATTTTTGCAATATAGCCATGGAGTCTTTTAACCCTTTCACTCAGTATACCTCCCACTAAATACACCACACTGTTGTCACCCAGTAGCATTTCTTCTAAACTGACAATCCTGAAGGAATGAGAGACACAGATTACTTCGTTTTTAAATATTAATTCTCTTAAACCAGGCTAAAGCAGCCAGTCACTCCTGGTCACTTCTAAAAGGTTATACCAATCTGACGCTGTACTCCATTCTTGAAACCTCTCCCCTGGTTGATGTCCACACCATCATGTCAACTCAAAAGTGATCAAGCTGTTTTTGTCCTATTTTACAGAGACAGTGATAAGAAACACCCTTTCTTTCCTTATTCAGAAATAACATCCATTTCAGAAGAATAAAAAAAAAAAAAAGCCTTCTAGAAATGATGCTTAAGTCACAGAATGTCTTAGGATCCATGTCTGAAGGGTTAAAGGGATGGTATTAAGGAATATATGCTCTTATTTTCTTCTTATCCAGACAACATTAAAACAAAAAATATATGGTTGCTATACACTGGACAACAACCACAGCAAATGGTCATTTCTTTGAGAAAGTAATTGTCAATCCCTCCTTCAAGCTGTGTCTTGCACTTGACCTAAACTGCCCCATAGCTGTTGCAGCCAGCCTGGGGGTAGCCAGCAAAACCCCCACTGAGGGCCCTGGCATAAGTGCAGGACAGCAGGAAAATTCTGCTATTTAAAAATATGGAGTTATTAAAATGTAACAGGTCCTAGCAGCCTGTTGCATACTGTAAGAAACTTTTACATGTTGCAGCTCGGGTGTTGCAACAAAATGCAGGAGGTTTGCAGTCACCTCTGTCCTGATATGATACCTCTACTTGTCATCTTTGAGACAAAACAACAATGAAACACTGTAGGAAGGTCTTCAAAATTCTGGTGAAAACGGGCTATGCTGGCCCTAAGGAAAAGCCACCTTCAACTTAGTAACACTGGGTTTCACTTTCAGCTAATAAAAAAAAATAAATCGTAACTTTACCTTTCATTCCAATTGCTTGATTTTATACTTTATTTTATTTTAAATGCATGGTTATAATTTGTAGTTTAACTGTAAGCTACCAAATTGCATATATACTTGTTTGTGCTGCAATGTAATCCAGCTGTGGTGTGACACAGCTGATTGAAATCGAATGCATCATAAATTTAGAATCTCTGCAATTATTGTGACAGTCAAGGTGTCTGAATTATGCAGAAGAAATAACAGGAATCATAAACTGCCATTTTAAATGCCATGATAGTCTTAACCACAGAAAGTGTCTGATCCACAAATGAATAAAACTCCATTATTTAAACATGAATTCCAAATGATTTTATTTCTTAAAAATCTAGTACTGATTTCAGTGAATTCAAATGTCTAATGGCTGTTATGTCTATGATTAAAGACCTCCGTGGGTATTTCCAAATTTAAAAAATATAAACACAAGCTCTGGCAAGGCTAAAAACCAGACAAAGACCTCACATTTATTTGCTGCTGTATGGCATGTCCACATAATTTTTTCCATTAATATGAAAAAGTTTTCAAATACATATCCAACAATTTTGAGATACATACATTTTGCAATGCAAACTGTATCCCTTCCTATGTCAGAGTTTATATCTATATAATAATAATATATATCTATAATAATAATAATATAATAATTTATATGTATTTTGAGACACATACATTTTGCAATGCAAACTGTATCCCTTCCTATGTCAGATTTTATGCTAAATTAATATGAGGGAATAAAAGCCAACAAAAAAAAAAAAGAAAAAAAACCCAAAAGAAACAGAAGAAAAAAAAAGAAAAATCAAAACCACAAGGAAGCTTAGTAATCCTGTTATTTAGTATAATTTTCTGTGTTAAAAGATTTCTTGAGATAATGCTGGACACAAAGTCTTCTTAACCACCATAAATCTAACTATAAAACAGAGTTCATTTCAATCCATGGACCATCTAAGGGGGAAGACAAGACCACATCTCTGCAAACAACAACCCTGTCCAAATAATGTAAAATTCAGCAAACATTTATATTCCTTAAGCTATGGAGTTGTTCAAACTAATCCTGGCCTTTCAAATTCCTGGGCAACAATACCAAAATGTAAGAAAACATGTACACCTCCTACAATACCAGGCTTTGCTGCAAGTTCAAGGGTCATAACCCAGTTTGACTTTGTGCTCTTAACCTTTGTTTTCCTCCACGTAAGACACCCCTAGATCTGACACTGAAGACCTAGGAAAATCCCAAAGCTCCAGTTTCTGCAATGCTTATGCTTATCAGTGCTGATCAAAAGTATATTCTTGATCTGAGTTTGAGACCAGGTCCCTTGCAAGTAAGAAATCATCTGGGGGATCTTTTTCTCACCTTTCAATAAAATAAAATATCAAATTTAGAAACTATTATGTATTTCCCATCTGAAAGCCTACCCCTCCTTTGGCCATAAAACTGCACATTAACCAAAATAACATTCCAAACTCCAGTGAGAGAGACTCTCATCCCAGCAGAAGTCTTCTTTCTGTAACATGTCCAGAAATCAACCTTAATAATACCAGGCATTTTCAGCTGAGTGACACATTCAGTTGAAAGAATTAAGACTAGCAGCCAACCACAGTTCAAATTCTTCATGCAGGTTTGTAAGAAGGATTGAAAAGTGAAGCCACAAGAAGAAGCATCTATTAATTTTAAATTAGGCGCAAACAAAAGAAGAAAAACAACCTACTGCATTTCCAGATCTTTGGGGCTTTGATTGGAAAGCCACCCACTCCTGGCTCTAATTGCTCAAAAAGGAGTTTCCTCCTTATTCATTTGCATCTCTTTCTTGTCCCATTTTTTTCAGAGAGATGATTTAGCACCAGTGTCCACTGAATAAAAAAAAAGCCTGATTAATGTGCAGCAGCTGACATTATGGCATATACATTCATGTTAGTGATGGAAGAGCCTCATGTAATTGGATCAGAAATTGGATAAAATAATGAAAAATTTAACACAGCCTTTGTCTTTATACGTTACAGTGGGATGGCTGTAAGGTCAGGAGATGGGAAACAACTAGGGGAGTTGTAAATGCTTTTCTGGTAAAAATTTGTTTAACGCATGCCCATGATTAAAACGAATGTGGTATCCCACTGCGACACAGAGGTACAAGAGAGGGAATAATAAATTGGTGGCATTGACAAGGTGTCATTTGTTATCTGCTTTAAAATGTCAGGTCATGTCATTGCACTGAAATATTTTCTCTCTTGATGTATGTCTTACAAAGCAAGTTCAATGTTTGGCACTTTTCGATTTCAATAAAAGAAAACATGTTTTAATCTGGAAAGCATAGTAACCATCAGGAAAATAAAGTCAATTCAAGGCTCCTATTTGAACACTTTTTCACAAGCCTCTTGAAAAAGCCTCCTCTAAGTGGCTTGGTTCATCATGGAGCCCTATTCTTACTCACAGAGACCTGGCTGGCTTTCTGCCCATTTTTTTCTTCTTAAAAAAAGAAAATGAAGTATGTTTCTGTGATTTCAGTACCAAAAAGTGAAAAAGAGAGACATTTTAATTTCATTAGAACATGAGTCTTGTGATAAATAGATCAACTTTTTGATCACAGAAACTATTAAGGGAATGTTTCTGAGGCTGACATTAACTACGTGCTGGAAATACAGATGGGGAATTTAAATAAGTTATGACATTATATTCATAACAAAACTCATGAAATAAACCCGACATCTTATCAGAGAAGAGAACATTAATTGTGTTTGTATTTTTTGCATTAATGGAGAATAAACCTTTTTTCCCTAAATCTATCAGAAACATGGAAAATGAAAAAGTGGGGGAATGGACTGATAGTGATAGAACACAATGCAACTTCATTTGAAGTCACAAATTTAACTCCCAGGATGCATTTGCTCTGGTGAAGGGTTATGGACAAAACCCAAAGCTTTCTTCTACAAAGTGTTCACAAGCACAATTCCTAATGAACCTGACCATTAGTTACTTCTTGAACCTGTTCTCCAAGGAGTACTTTATGTTATCGTTTGGGAAACATGCTTAAAATAAAAGCAATGTGACAGTGATGAGAGGCAGCAGCAGCAACTTAAAACCTAAATAATTTGATGTTTTTCTGCGTAGGTGTAGACCAAAGCACTGTGGATTCTGACTTGCCTCCCTTGAGACACAAAAAGGCTGAGAGAGTAGAGGACTTGAAGGGGAGCATGCAGCATATGTACTTAGGGACAGATTTTGGGAAGTAGATGACACTGTTTTGCACTGAAGCTGTTGAAGCATCAGGGTAGTACTAACTGAGAAGACATCTAGAAAGTGCTGTTGCATTTGATTTTAAGGGCAAGTCTGCTTTTGCAATGTTTTTCTTACCTCCATTTGTTTGCAGCCCCCTCCGATTCAGAGCAGCATCCTTGCACAAAGCTCTGAATCTTCCTTCATGGACTCGGCAGCAAGTTTGCACTGTTAAAGAGTGTGCAAAAGGGACAGACTGTGAAGATCCCTGGCTTGGCAGGATATGTATGGAAAAAAGTGAAAAAACAAAGGTGAAAATGTTTTTCTAACTCATTCTCAGACCAATTTTCGCTGGATCCTGCTTCTCTAAGCTATATTTGGAGTTTTTCTCCTCCTCCTCTGTGATATATTCAGGTCATCAGTGCTCAGGTGGACCCAAAAACCAGTTTCTTCCAGATGACATTATTTAATATTTCTGGTCCACTTTATCTTCACCAGTTATACCCAGAGGAAAATTTGGAAATACAACAAGTAGAAATGAAGATCCTAGCATTGTGACTAGGCTTTATTCTGCTTCCACTGCACATCAGTAGGAGCACAGAATAGCTCCACTGAAATCAGCAGCTGTTCTTTCTTTCCTGTCATCCTAATGAAGATCAGATCCTGGTGCACTAAGCCTCTCTTACTCCAGTTCAATCGTATCCCAGCACCAGTAATACTCAAACAATCTCTCCTTACCACAATACCACTGGATATATCCCCCAGAATTTCAGGAGGTAAACATAGTGCTGGAGGAGGTGAGAAGAAACAGGGTGATATTACACACAAAACCAATCTATACCAGGTGTGTACTAAAAAATAACATAAAGCAATTTGGCCCTGTTTCTTGGGCCCTAATTGCTTTCAATGTTAATGTCTATTTTGTACAACATGATACTAAGGTCTAATTTCTGCTCAGCACCTCACTCAGCACAGAGCAAGTTCCCTGACATTTTTTATATTTCTGTACTCCAGCTAGGAAGTTTGACATCACCTTGAGCTGAATGCCTTGCAGACACTAGAGAAAGCAAGCACCTTCGGTTATGAGGCAATGTTTCATTCCAGCTATTACAGCACAATTGTTTAGACTAGTGGAGTAATAAATGGCCCAATTGTCCACAGGGGACCAGGGATTGTCAGGCAGGGAGGATTATTGCCATTGTCTGTGGTTTATTAGCTAGCATTTTGATTCAATGCCTGATGCAGATTCATAATTAAAATTTAATTTGTGTGTGAGCTTGTAAAAGAGAGACAGGGAAAACATTCATGCATTGTACAGGTGATAGGGAGAGAGATTTTCTCTGCCTATGGACTGGGTCCCGTGAGAGAGTCAGGAAGTTTCTAGGGGGTAGTATAGCAGAGGAACTCGAAAGTGAAAAACACCCTGAGATCTGTAGGGTTGTGAACCTATTTCAGTGCATGAAAAATCATTGAGAATACGTGCATGGTTACCCAGGAAATACAAAACATACAGGTGCTTGAGAAATCCTGCTTCTCCAGAGCTTAGGCACCTGCCTTAAGGATGTCAGAGAAAAGCCTTCATTCCCTTTAGGATACCAGTCTGGTAATCCATTCCTAAAAGTATTAATAGACTCTCTGAACAATTGTCCTCCTGGAGGAAAAAGAGTTGCTTCTATCCCTCAGTTAGTATTGTAATAATCTAGAAATTGAAGGTACATAATTTTTGGCTTGATTTTGTTTTGGGGTTATTTTATGCATCATCATATTAAATAAGACCTCTGTCATTTAAATGGTGGGATGATAACATTAAGTTTTACCACCAGATATATTTCAACAGTCTTATCCCACTTATTGGAGTAAATGTAAGTTTTACCATGAGCAGTGTTAGCAAGATCTTACCACTCCTAAACACAACACACCAGGAAACATCTTTTACACTTCCTAAAGCAACATTAGGATAATTCATTTTATATTTCAGTCTGGGAATATTTAGCATTATTACTGAAGCAGTGAATGTCACATCATTATGACATGATCTCATTTTAGCAGCAGGAAATAAGTATTTGGCTTCTACTGCCTGAGAGGAAGCCATAGTGGAGGGAGCTGAGTCCATAGATGTTCCACATGTACCACAACTTCCAAACTACCCAGACATATGCTCAGGCTGTCATTGGTAATAACCCTTTGACATTAGAGGCCGTGAGATACAGCTTCTCCACTGCTGTAATCATCTCTCATCAGCATGCCTATAAACTCTCTGCTTAATAAGAGTCCACTTGCAAATTAGAGATCATTCAGACTTTCCCGGAGCGTTTTCTGACAGAAAAATCATAAAAACTAAAGCAATTACAATTTACCGACATGCAGCTATAGCAGTGGACATTATTATCACCTTCCTTTAGACTTATTAGGACACAAATAACAGATGTGATTGATGTAACATGCAGGCTTGGGTTTGGTTTCAAAATACATAAAACTTTTTCCCCTCTAACTGATTTCAGCTGAATATCATCATTGTGTAACACCTAAAACACCTTCCTTTTATTTCTTTTTTTAAATTTTTTTTTTTCATTCTAACAAGCTTTCTAGTACTGGAAATTAACCAGTAGTCTCTGCATCCGGTGGATGCCAATTACTGTTTTCTAGAATTATTTTTAATAATTAATAAGAATGAAAGCAAATATCTATGAAAATTGGCAACAAGGAATAAGTTATTTGGAAAGAGAATTGTTGAACAATGGCTGAAATTAAAAATTATAGATTTTTTTTATTTTTAAAAAGGAACTTTTTTTGGTTTTATGCAATTCAATTAAATACTTTGTGGAGTCCAAATTCAAGTATTTAAATTAATATTTGGGCTCTTAAGATTATTGAAGTTATATATTAGTAACTAGAAAGTGATTTTGAAACATCTTAGATATTTCATTTGAAATTGGCTTAAATTAAGCACTTTGTCTTTTCCTAAATTTGTGTTTTCCGAAGGAGTAATTTGCAAATCTAGGTGAAATTCCCCACAAAATTCTAACCTCCTGGAATCCTAAAACTAAACATATAAAACTCTGGCTGACAAGTTGCAAATATTTTTTTCAGCTTTTCTTTTGTTATAATAATAAGATATTTAAATATTGAAAAACCGTGAGGAAAACATGGATTTGAAAACAAATACATCTAATTGCATGATCTTACTAGCATAGTTCCTAAATGCAACACAGAAAAATAGTATTTGAACAAATGTGAGATATGTTTTTTGAAACTCCTACTGTCAAAATTCTGAAAAAAAAATTACCTCAGTATGCTATTAGAAACTGGCAATAAAACAAAAACACTGGCAGGTAGAAGTAAACAAAGAATTTTTGTACCCTTTCTCTTTTAGTCTGGATTTCACTGACAGTAGTCTATATTCTGGTTATTAAAACACAAATCCTTTTACAAGAAGACACCAAAGTATTTTTGATGATAATCATATACAAAATATTCTAATTGTTACAAGAAGCCTTTTTATGCAAATAGTTATTGGCTTTGATAGAAAAGCATCAGGCTACAACACACACAAGGGAAAAGTTTTGTAATAGACTCATAGCATCATACTTGAAAGTTTCAGCCCTAAAGTATACAAAAGGTACAGTATTTGTATTGGCAATGCTTACTCATGTTTTTATTTTCAACCACTACTCTTTTGATAAAACAAATTGTCTCAAAATACTTTTTATCAAGAAACTAAAAATGACATGGATAAAAGTTTGCATATTTTATTATTATTAACAGCTGTGTCCAGTATGTGAATGTACTTATCCTGCCATTCCCATGTTTGCATCTGTTTCAAACAGAGAACTTGACTGGGGGGAGTGGTGACCCTCTCTGCCCTGATTTCCCTCCTGATAGAGCTCACTGCAGAGGAGCTGAGAGGAAGATGACCCCTCCAAACCAAATTGCAACGTGATAGGGACATGGGAGCATTCCAGGGAGCATTCACAGGCAAAGGGAGGCAGCCCTCAGCGAGCCAAAGTCAACATTTTGGGAACATGACATCCCAATAAAGAACAGAGAGCATGCCAGAATGAAATGCCATGAAAAGAGTCTGCTCTCATTGGATCCAAAGCAAGTACCAGAAGGTGCTGATAAACTCCCACACCTAACTCAGTGTGCTGGTTTTGTCTAGGATGGTTAATTTTCTTCAGAGTATCTGGTAAGGGCCTGTGTTGGGGATTTGTGCTGGAAGCAGTGTTGGTAACACAGGAATGTTTTCCTTATTGCTGAGCAGGGCTTGCACAGAGTCTCAAGGTCTTTTCTGCTCCTCGTCCCAGCCTGCCAGTGAGGAGGGTGAGTTGGGGGGAGACAGACAGGACAGCTGACAAGTTATAAATCTGGGGGAAGAAGAAGAAAGGGGAGAATGCTCAGTTTGTCTTCCAAGTCACTGTTTTGAGTGACAGAACCCTGCTGTCCTGGGGTTGGTTATGGGAAGTGGTGAATGAAGTCCCTGTTTTGCTTTGCTTGAGTGCATAGATTTTCCTTTAAACTGCCTTTATCTCAACCCATGTGTTTTCTCCCTGTTACTCTTCTGGTTCTCTCCCCCATCCCAACAAGGCAGAAGTGACCGTGCAGCTGTGCAGGGATTAGTTTCTGGCTGGGGCTAAACAAAAACACCCAGCAAGATCCAAATACATCCTGGCAGAACTTAAGGCAAATTATTTTATATTTTTCCTTATCCTCTTCAGATAAATCAAGACCAAAACCAGCTGTATTTCATAATTTCATTTTTCAATACTGAAGCCTAGTCTTGAGCAACTTTGGTATTTTCTGAGAATAAAATCCACTTCTGTCAATCACTGTAAAGCAAAACTGTCATTTAGGAATAACATCACAAACAGCTCTTGAGCTGTACAGCATAGGAAAGCTCTTCTTACTACATGTCAATTTTTAATTTTCTTTTGCAATTACACTTTCTGTTAAAATAAACTATAGGTCTTGGATTTAGGCTTTGTCTTTTTTTTTTTCTTATGCCATGAGAAATAACAGTTACTTTCAACCAGGGCAGAATCTTACCATCTGCAAGATCACAGCCTAAATTAAAAAGAAAAAAGTCACATTTTTGGAACAGCTCCAGAAGTGAAGTGAATTCTTCTGACTTTCATTAGAGCCTGACTGAAGGACACAGATTATACCCGTCCATAAATTCATCAAACTTTTTATAAGGATACAAAGGACTAATTTTGATCTCATATTAAAGTAAATATTCACAAATAATAATACTGAATCAAGTGAAGAATAACTTGTTCCCAATTACACTCTTGGAAATCCAGAACCACTCTATTAATTTCAATAACATTTTTGCAGTTTAACATTAACATCAAAAAGGTGAGAATAGGGACCACTGGAGCATATCTGCTTTAAAGGTGTCTCACAAGTGATTAAAGTTCCACAAACACTGGTTTTCCTCCAGAATAATTCCACAGGGTGACATTAAAAAGTCTCATTTTGTACCAGCCTTTGTATTAAAGTCTGATGGCAGCCAGCAGATCACAGCAGGGGGGTGGTAATTTATAGGGAAATGCAGAGGACTGGCAGCAGAAGTGGTTGCACTTCAGTGGATCTCCAAGCAGCCATTGCTGCTGCATAAAAAGCACGAAAAGGCAAGACAGAGTGAAGCTGCTGGTGAGGGACAAGTACACTACAGACTCCAGAAACCTCAGAACAAAATGATAGCAGGAACTTCTTCCCTACACGGTTACCTGTAACCAATGTGGTGTGTTTCAGCAGAACCCTCAGCCCACAAGCTCAACAAGCACTGCCCTGCTGGAAAAAGCCACAAAAACCCAACAATCAATCACTTGTGCTGGACTGGGTAGCAAATACAAACACCTATTCAGGAAGGTCGATGAGAGGGAAACCCGTGCACCCAGGACTGGGGCAGGCTGCAAAGTGCCTATGAGAGAACTGAAGCAGCAAACAGCCATCCCAGAGAGCATGACACGGGGCATGAAAGCCATTCCAGGTAATATTAAAGGGCTGTAGAACAATATCCACAGGGGAAAATCATTAATGGAATTTTAGAGGTGGAGAAGTCCAACTGAAAGCTAACTGAATTAATTCTCCCTACTGGCAGCAATATCCTACACACCCCAACATCACGATGAAAACTGGTAGAGTGATGCCTAAAGAAAATGTACTGCTCAAAGATGGAAAATCTGAAGTACAGCTGCTCAAGTCCTGAAAATCATAATAAGGTCTAACTATACCAAAAACAGTCCCAGGAAGCACTTGGAGAACTCTTCATGCTGCTGAACTGGTAGTACACTGTGCAGGACCACTGTTCATTTGGTTAGGGATATCCTTACTCCTTGCCCTTTAAAGACATATATAAAAATACACAGAAAACACTACAGAGTCAAACAACCTTACAATCCAGCTCTCTACATGAAAGCTAACAGACATCCTGGGGCAAATTTGCATTTCTGGTGAGAAAGAATACGGAAGAATGGTACTTCAGAGGTCCACAACTCCAGGCATCATTCCAAGACACTCCAGTGGTCACCTACAAACAGCTCAGATCCAAGAGTAAGAAGAAAGCAACTGAACTGACTTTTGTGCAAAGGGAGAGCCCAAGAGAGATGCACACCACCATGTCCTACTGCCTGAGCACTTGTGCTAGTCTGACATAGGCAGGTACAATGTAAGCTGGTATCTACAGTCCACTTATATGGACACCTCATAATTTTGTTATCCAGATATTTGTAACATGAGAGATCCAGAAACTGATTTGCACCCATAAAACACATGGCAGATGGCACATGTATGTTTTTCCCGAACAAGACGGTATGAAAAAAAAAAAACTCAGGAAATGTTATCAATCAGATCACAGTAGCCAGAATTTTGAAATGACATTTCAAATTTGTCCCTGACATGACTGCAAGAAGTGGCTTGTTTTTCCTTGTAAAAATACTTGTAAAATTCAAGCCAGTTGGCAAGCAAAGTGCCTACTTATTCAAGAGCATTGTCTTCTTATATGGACAGCATGAAGATTATTCACAATTTTGTAAGCTTGTCGTGTTGGACTTCATGTTTCTGTTTATAAACCAATCCTAAACTCTCTGGGATTAGAAATAAACATGTGACAGGAAGAGGATCTCTGTGAATGATCCTTTTTAGAGAAGTGTGCCCTCTGAAAAATATGAGAAATCATTCATCTGCAATGTCAATCCTATATCTTTAGTTTCCCTCACAAAGGTACTCAGCAGGGCAAGATATAGCAGCTACAGCAGTATCTTCCTATTTTCTGACAACCATCTGTATATGTCTTTCCATTCCAGTACTATAATATTTTGATTTTAGATAGCTGTACATAAAATCTTTTATTGACTATGTGGAACATCACTTTAGAATGGTTTGGGCAATACTAGCTTCCCCCAACACAGTTTCTCTTAAGAGTTTCTGATTTTTTATTTCTTTTTCATCCCATATTGGAATACAAACTAAACCTTTACAGTATTCAGAAATCAGAACCAGAACTTCTGTTTCTATTGGAAGTCAGAGTCCTTTGGTTCAAGGCTTCCCTCTCCCACGCTTTGTCATTTATATAAGCAGCCAGAAGTCAGCAAAGAGAAAACTAAAGCACACAGAGGCTAAAAAAATCTCCAGATATTACTGGGAAAGTCAAGTGTGCAGCCAGGTGAAAGAATGGATTTCTTAACTAACACTAACATCACTTTAGTCACTAAACAGTGATGTTCATCCCAAGACCTGCACAAAGCAAAAAAATGTGACAACGACGTCTAGCTGAGATATTGCCCATATTTCCATGACAAAGTACTAAATAATGCCTGCAAAGTGCACAGCCAAACAAACTGCAACTGTTTTCATGCAGGGATATACGCTGTTTGATTTATCCTTACCTAACATCTGTTTCTGAGAGAAAAAATTAGACTTCATGAAATGTTTACTTCCATAAGTAACTTAAAGCAAAACAAATTAGAAAAGTAATGTTAGTAACAGTACAGCCTTAACTGCAAGAACAAACTAAAGGGTACTAAAGGGAGCGAATGACAATTAAACTTTCATGTAATTTTACCAATCGATAAGAAAAACAATAGCAATTCCTACCTAAATGTTTTCTTTTGGAAGAAAAGTTGTGCAAGCCAAGCCTAGCTTTTTTTATATCTTTAACTTCAACATCTGCCAAAAAAAAATGCAGTTTTATTTAGGCCGAAGCCTAGTTTTTCCAGTCTGTTTATGCTTTTCTCTATTGAAAATTTTATTAGAAAAATATTTAGCATTTACAGGTTGTCCCTATACATCAAATCCAGGACTCCAAAGTGGTTTACATGGAGCGTTCTGGTATACACCAGCATTTCTTTGTTATGCCAGATTTTTTTGTCATTTTGTCCAAAATCCATTGAATCACAGAGAAGCTGTAGTGCCTGCATATAGTAAAATTTGCCAGCTTGAGATTTACTTTATTTCAATGGAAGGGGTGAGGCAGGGAAAATTTATTTGAAATGAGAATTCAGAGGGAAAATTGCAAATTAGCTCCTGGCTGTCAAAATGCTGCATTCTTTAAAGATGAAATAAATAAACAGCTTCAGAAGAAAAAAAAAGGATCATAAGAAAATCTGCCATTTTACTTGCTTATTTTTCCCCTGTTCAGTCATTCATATACAGCTCTGCTTATAATCTTTCTTTTCAGCAAGGACAGATTGTCCTTTTAAAAATGATACTTCCTCCTACACTACCACTAGGAAGATAATATTGTGTGGACTCATCCTGAACAGAAGGAGGGTTTTGTAGGAGCTCAAAATAAACCAAAGAGCTGAAAAAGATGAAATTAGGTTTCATTCAACTTTTCTTTGCTTTTTCTTTTTAAATTAATCTTCTAATTTTCTTTTTATTATTTATTTTTATTTTTCACTGCAAGCAGAAATTCAGAGATAAAGGAAAACCAAGCAGATTTCTCCAGCATCAAGCTAGGGTCAAATAAAGGACATTGTGCACCTTGTCAAAGGCACCTGTGCTCAGCAGTCTGAACACAAAATGAGCCAGTATCACTTGGCAAATGGTTTCTTTACTGGATTTAGCAAAAATCCTTTGGCTTTTGCTGCTGCCGTGGCTGTTGTGAATCAGCAGTAATGCTGTGCTTCTCTTTTCTGCAGGTTTGGTTGGTTTTATTTTCTTCCTTCATGAGGAGATTTTGAAACAAAAGACGCAATCCCTCTTTGCTGCGGCACTGTGGGAAAGGTTAACCAATTCTAAGCAAAGTGGCTACCCTTTCAAAGGGTTTTTCTAATAGAAACAGATTTAAAAAAAAAAAAAACAAACTGAAAAACCCAGGGAAAAAATAAAGGGAAAAAAGTTCCCACATTTGAACAGGGAAAACCCTAAAACTAGAAATTTGCCAACATCTCAATCTTGCAGTCATCTGAACTAAATCAAAGAATATCAAATGAGATTTATTTTCCTTGCATAAACCCACCTGTGCACTTCTAAAAACACTCAAAATGGCAGAAAACAACTGTTCCCCTATACCCTCACGTTCACTGATGACTCTGCACACTTAGGCACACTAGCATACGTATCTTACAAAGCCTTCCCTTTTTCTCCATAGCATGAACTAGTGAAATTGAAGCTGTGTCATTCAACAAACTGCAGGCCAGCACAGGAGCTGGCTACACTCACACAACTGTTTTAATTTGGCACCTCACACCCAGAGAGTCTCTGCATTGATAGTGCAACACAGTCTTGCAATGACTGGACTTTTTTCCTCCTCATTCTTCTTCACATCTCAAATTCCCCTGCTTGTTTCAGATGTCTCTGGTGCTTATACTTGACCTTCTCTCAAGTTGTTTTGTAGGGCACCATCAAAATGTACCTCCAAAATGGCTGAAGCATATAGCTTTTTTTAATATATACAATGATGATTTCTTGCCCTCCAGAGAAAGTTAACTTGTCTAACCTACAATTTCTTATATTGGTTCTGCAAAATAGGAAATATCTGTAAAACCAAATAAAAATAGAAGTATTTTCTTTCTCTATCAAGAAAATTAGAAATCTGCTGCCATAAGTACTACCATTTCCTCAGGCTACTTTGTCACATCTTTTAAAGATGCTTGGGAAGTTACTGCAACCAAAGAAGAGCACTTCAGAGCAGCTCCCACTCTGCTCCAGCATGCCAAGGTGATCTCAGCTCCTGTCTTACAAAGATGATACAAAGAGAGAACACTTCTGCAGAGGGAGGAGTCTTTGTCCAAGGTCCTAATACCCATTAAGAAGCTTTAATTTGGGAGAGAAAATGTCAGAGTCCATGAAGTTCCTGTCATTCACGCTCATATGACAGTAATTCTCACTTCATCTGCATAAACTCACCAGCACTGCTACTGAGTTCTTATTAAACAAGAAGTGAGGTCTCCAGATATAAGCAAACAATCAAATTCCTTTTCAGCTGGCAGGTGATTACTGAAAAAGGGAAATTTTTTCAAGCAGCTGCAAGCCTAAGCAGGATTTACCTGGTAATGCCAGTATATCAGGGCTTATTCAGAAAACCAAAGGTAAGTACTGTCTGCTAAGAATATTATCACCTTCACAATGTGCCAGCACTCCTTGCTATTCACAGACCAACAGTTTCTTTCCTCCTTTTTTTGTCTCAGTACTTATTTTTTTAGATCCCATACCAAATTTAACACACACGTTTTTTTCATCCAAGTATGAGGATGAAGTTTACTAATAGCTGCACACTGAGCTCTTGAATTAGGACATGCTTCTCAGGGAGAAGAACTGAATATTATTTCTTCATCATTTGTAGCAGGTGCTGCTATGCTGGCTATTTTCAAGTTAGAATATGAAATCCTATCTTGATTTCTCTATCTGTAGATTGATCAATAAGATTTTTAGATTAATGTCACTGTGGCTTTCAGTAAGAGCTGAATTTCACTCCCTCACAATTATACACAAGAGCATCCCACATATTCTCACAGAATGGCTGTGGCTGGAAGGGGCCTCTGGAGATCCTCTAGACCAACCATGCTGCTAAAGCAGGTTCAGCTACAGCAGGTAGCACAGGACTGCTCCCAGGTGGGCTTTGAATATTTCCAGAGAAGCACAATCTGCAACCTCTCTGGGCAGCCTGTTCCAGTGCTCTGTCACCCTTGAAGTAAAGAAGTTTTTCCTCATATTCAGATGGAGCTTGCTGCGTTTCAGTTTGTGCTGGTTGTCCCTTGTCCTGGGCACCACTAAGAAGAGTCTGGCCCCACCCTCTTGACATTCACCCGTGCATTGGTAAGAGCCCCTCTGTTGTCTCCTCTCGAGGCTGAACAGGCCCAGCTCCCTCGAGCTTTCCTCATAAGAGATGCTCCAGACCCCTCATCGCCCCTGTGGTCTCTGCTGGACCCGCTCCAGGAGCTCCATGTCCCTCTGCTGAGGAGCCCAGAACTCCAGATGCTGTCCCACTGAGCAGAGCAGAGGGGAAGGATCACTTAAACCTGCTGGCCTTCATTAAGTTCCTCAGCTACCAGAGAAGTTATTTTTTTCTTCTTCCTTTTTCTTTTCTTAATCTTTCTATTAGCCTACTTAATCATAAAAGAGAAGCCATCGACACACCAAAGATCATCCATAGCAGAGTTATTTCAACCAGGCCTGTAAGAGGGACTGTAGGACTGGCAAAAGGCAGAGAGCCACCCAGTGATCAAAAACTGCAGCATGACCTCAAAGCAGAAAGGTCACTGTTCCAACCTCTCCTCTCACCACAGAGAACTTCAGTTCCCAGTTTCCCAGCTTTTCTCCTCTGGTCAGGCTCCTTCTATTACAAAATTCAATTGAACTGAGTCAGCTTCCATCATTCTCAAGGCATAATTCAGACAGCCTCCTCCAGTTTTGACACTGAGTCCCCATAGAACTTCATTTCTAGTGTGCAGATTTTTTCTGACTGAGAACCCAAGAAACAAAGTTTTGTGACAGTTCAAAATATTTTTATTACTGTGAACTATGTCATAATTGCTTGAAAGAAAACTTATGACATATTCTATCACTTCATATTTACCACTACATTTTTTTTCAGTCAAAATGATTAAATTCTGCCCTGAAATATATAAAAGTTTCTTCACAGACATTCCCCAGATAAAAATAATTTCATGAGGAAAATATCAATGCTCACTTTTTCACCACTGTAGAAGATTCTGAAGGAACAAGTCACCAAATATTTTCAGTCATATTTTTTCATTTACAGTGAGACACACAGCAATACAGGGGGAAACCAGAAAAATAGAATACTAATATTTGCATTCAGTGTTTTCTGCTCCAACTGAACAAATAATTTGGTGTTGTCTCTGATACTTTGTGCAGTATCCAAATTAGACAACTCTGTTTATTGACCACTTGACTTTTTGAATGGAGCCAGAGAACAATCTGCCTGCTATAACACTCATCTTCCTGCACATGTGGTTTAATCAGCACTGAAATATCTGAATTACTTTAGCATTATGTTTGCTTACTGAATTTATCTACTGAAAATATAATTTTTTGTCCATGATATACCTCATTCACTGTAAATCGAGAATACTCCTGTGTTTTATCTTGATGTTATTTCAATTTTCAGCAGTAAAACAGCAGCAGAATTTAGCTAAGTAATGGCTGAACAGGTCTACTACAGCAGGCTTGATAGCGAAGTGGCTCCCTAAAGAAAATTATATGATCTGTGCTTTGCACATTTCACATAGGAATGCTGACACTTCCTCAGGTCTGCTTCCAGTGCGAATTGTCTGCTCTTTGTGGCTGTTGCACAGCCACAGGTCATTGGCAGAGGCCATTTACTGGGCATAATTTCCCTCAGCATACCAGATAGCTTGAAAGGCCTTCAAATATGCCCCGTGTGATGATTTCATTAGCTTTATGCATAAAGCCTTAAAAATTTTATTACTAATCTGGAAAAATGTAAATACAAATTGCAAAACTCAGGGGGTTTACACATCCAAGCAGGTAGAACAAGGTGCTAGTTTAACTAACCAGATACTAACATTGTTTCATTTTTAGAAACATTTAACCTCTTGTTTCCCAGAACTTTCACTATTCCTAGTACTGAGCGGGCAGCTGCTCACTGTTGTTGTCTACTAATTAAGACTGAACAACTGATATTGTAAGGGTTCAACTGAAACAAGTTGAAAAAGGCTCTCTGAGCTTCCAACCCCTCTTGAGACCACAAATTAGTGAGATGCTCATTGGATGAAGCTCTCCAGTAGGTCAGCTTTTAAGTAAATAAAAGCAAATACACTGTGGAAGAAATAATAGTAAAAGAGACAAAGTGGATTTCTCTTAAAGAGACTTCTATTTTCCTACTGACATAAAGCCTTGCATAATCTCTTCAGGACATCTTCAGAATGTTTTTGAAGATTTTTCAGCTTTTTAAAAGGTCACCAATTCAATGATAAATACACGTGCACACACCCCCACACACATGAAAGTATTTAGATACACAGTTTTAGATTACTTGTATCTGTTAAACCTGCTTTGTGTGAAATTGTTTTGGATTGTTTATACAGTGTGGAATAAAACTTTCCAGTTTGCTAATGGGAATAAAAAGCTAGCCAAAAAAACTGCAATGTACTTCCTTCTCCTCTCCAGCAAACCGAAGGTAGGAAGTAATTCTTTACATTCAGATACTTTCAGTCAGATTTTTCTTCTTTAATTTAAGAGAAAGCAAGTATGATGAGCACCCCCTTGAAACTTTGAGCACCCACATTTACTCATGATTCTTCTTGGTGTGCATTACAAAGAACTGGCACACTTTTAAACAGCCCATCCATTTTGTCGGACTCACCGCCTACCACCTGTAATCTACATAACAGAGCATGTCATTTGAGATGCACATTGCTCCTCCCCACATTCATTTCCAGCGTGTCACAGCTCACCTGTTCAGTAACAGCAATTCATCACCCTGTGACAAACAGCACAATAGAACTGCTCGATGTGTCTTGTGATGGGAGCCAAACCAAACCAAAAGTCTTGCTCTCACACTTCGGACTAGACACAGACCCATGTAATACCATTACATGGTATTACCACGATTTCAATTACTTTGCACTGTGATTATTAATGACAGAACAATGTAGTGAGTCTGAATGAAGATAAAATTCCTGTGGTTAAGTGAGTCCTTGATGCTGAAATTTCTTTACCAAATTAAAGCACTTCTTCCCCAGGCATTTGGGAGTCTCATTAAAAGCCAATTTACGCCAATGAGAATCTTCCCGTTGACAGACATAAATTTGAATTAGGTCCTTACTGTATTAAAACTGAAACATGTAGGGGTCAATTTTTAGGAAAAACAATTTCTTAGTCGTGGCTCAGTATTGTTCTGTATCTGCTCATGCATCCAGCACAGATTCATGAGTTCATATCTAGTAACTATACACAAATGCATATAGAGAAATCTCACTACACATATACATGTAGTAATCCCATCTGAAGATATAAATAGTGACAGTAGATACTTTTAAAAAGGCCTCAGAGTTCTTTCAAAGCTTCTTAGCTCATAGATATACTATAAACCATGTGCCTTATCCCTTCTTCTGTCTTATTATTAAGAATCACATTGATTTTGCACTTAAATTCCCCACCCAGAGCTGTATAAATTTATCCAGAGTCTACAGCTACATAAAGGACATGGTTGCCTAAGTCCAACCCAAGTCCCAGTGTGATGCCCTAATATGAAAACTGCTTTTCAAATTCCACTGCCAAGTATCATCTAGACTTGTATAAGCCTGGACACCTTTGACTTTTATGTTGAAACTTTACAGGTGCCAGAGTACTTGTGGCTTCCCCAATGACTATTTCTCATTTCTTAGGAGACTAGAAAGAATGCAGCGACCTCCTCTTCATGCAACTACTAAACTACTCCTTTAAAAACACATATATGTGTGTATGTGGGCATATATCTACCATATGTACGTATATACTTACACATATATGTGTAAAATAAAATTGAATTTTAAGACAGTGTGCAAGACTGCATAGAACTATTTAGCGTAAATTATACCTTAATTTGGAGGCTCCTTGATTCAAGACCCCCCTCTAAGTATTGCTACATATAAAAAAAATAATAATCACTCAGATGTTAGAATGGGAATAAAAGTCTTTTTCTCACATGCTTCAATGGTTACAGACTAGGATTATTCAATAGGCTGTAGACATTGTCCTTCTTTGTCTTATTTACACTGAATTGAAGGGAGTAGATTCAAACCCTAATTGGCATCATTCCCATGCCAATACCCTACTGGAAATTGTGTAAAGGCTTTTAATGAGAGCAGATCAAGCAATGCAGCAAATTACCAGAGAAAGTGATGACAAAATGATAAATTCAGATCAAGATCCATATCTTTCTGTAAGACAATCTTTAGCAAAAAACCCCAATGTATTTTGGACAGACTCAAGTTAGCTGCATGAAAAACTTATCTGGCTACCTGAAAGAAGCAAAACTGACCCACACAGCCACAGAGAAAAGGTGCACCTTTTTGTTGTATGACCTTTAGCAAGTAGAATGTGTGTTTACCTAGATGCAGTCAAATCTGTGTTGTTTCTAAGATCACTTTCTATCTTTATTGCAAAATTCTTTCAAAAATCCAAATAACTAGATGAGTTTTTCTGGACTGTATCACGCAGATAATCAAACCAGATGATCTCATAGGTCCCCTCTGGATTAAAATTTCATGCACTGGCTCTTACTTTTATCTGCCAAAGACTTTTTTTTATGCTCTGAGGATTTTTTCTTAAGATAGATGAGAGCTGAAAATTTGTAATCTAGCTGCTCCCTTACAAATGGCATGGCCAACTTCCCGCTTCCATGCGTGACATTACAAATGGAAATATCAACTGATCAGAGAAAGGCATCTGAAAAAAGTGACACATTTCCAATATTCTGAGATTATTTTCAGAAGTTCATTTAAACTGGATGTGCTTCTGGCTTAGCTATATATCTCCTCCTAATAGCAAGCAAACAGCTAAAACCTCTTCCCTCAAGCTGACAATATGCTCTTGCTTCCCCAGCTATAAGATAACTATTTGACTGAAGCCAGTAGACTGTAGTCTGCTACTGAACTTATAGTCAAAGACAGAACGACACCAGCTTTGTCTCATAAAAGAGATTTTTACAGCTCCCTTGGAGCCAAGTCCATTACATATATTTCCCATTTGCACTAAAATTCATAGACCTTGGAAGAGTTTTGATTCTGTTGTTGTCCTAAGCTTTTGGATCTGACTTGGAATAGCTGAAAAAGGATATGCTGGCACTTTGGTGATGCAAATAAAAATTCAAGAGCAAAAGAGCCTTCTCCTTTTTTGTCCTTTCTTTCTTAAACTATTCTCTAACCTTACAGTACAATGTCCATCTTACTTAAATATTATCTTATATTATAACTGAAACAACTTGAGAAACATTAGTAAATTCTACTCACGGAATGCATAAATCTTCACAAAAATTTTTTTAAAAGATCACAGAAGTAATTACTTTTTTCATTTTGTTTACCAGTTACAGGAAGCAGTGAAAAGGGAGAAGCCTGATAGAAACTTCAGTCTGCTGAATTCTACTTGCTGGGTTACTTGAAAATAATGTAGTGCTCTCAATACAAAGATTCTGATATACCAATATTAATGAGAAAAACAACAAAAAAGTAAAACAAAGAGAAGTTTAAAAGATTTTTCTCATTTCAACCAAGAGACCAAGATGATAAAAGTTCTGTTACACAAGGTTGATAACAGTTTGCCTGATGGAAGCAGCTCCACATTCTGAACATATTTTCATACTTCACCTTTTTTTCAGTCCACTTGCATTGTGATTAAAAATCAAATGTAGTCTGATAAATAACTAGTTAAAATCTTGCTTTAAACAAGATCCAGCTGGATCAGAAATTTTTCTGCAGATACAATGTCAGTTAAACAATTTTCCTGTTTCCAGTGTTCTGTCAGTATATGTGCAGAAGCACATATGCACAACTTTCTGGTTTGGGTTAGGGCTACAGAAACCCCACAAATCCAGAACCTTTTGAATCTAAATGCTACAGTTTAAAGCATAGCTTTGGAAGTCAAAGCTGTAATATTTCACCTCAGGGGATGTTGCCACGTTAGCTTTCTTTATCTGAACAGAAACAGAAAATCTTCAGATTTATAAAAAGCTTCCAGCCTGTTCTGTGAAGATTTCTAACCCAATTTTGTAGCTCTAACATATCATAAGATTATACTCAACTCTGTATGGCAGACAAGAGGAAACCTGTAGTCCCTTTAAGACCTTGAATGACTGGGGAGGAAGAGGAGTGTCCTGATAACACTAAAGTATATCTTTTCTGCCTCCTAGAGGTATTTGAAAGACAAGGGAAAGGCTCCTAGACCTAGCTAAATATGAGATAATTTTCCAAACCTTAAATGCTTATCTAAAAATCAAACTTGCATAATAGCCATTACAAGCCATTTGTTTTCTTCTTGTGAAGGACTAAGATACTTATGCAGCCTAGACTAATACAATAATTTAAGAAGGAACAAGTTGAACTCCACACCTACAAGGCTGTGTTGCTTCAATTATGACTTTTCAAATAAACCAGTTCTAAACTGGCATATACTCCATACATAGAAAAGTGGTTTGAGGCAGTTGCTGCTCACACTATATAATGTGCACATATGCCAGAAAAAAAAAAAAAAAAGGTAGAAAGTATAATAGTAAAAGAAATATGACAGTGCTAGCAGGCAAATAACAGTGTCAGAAGTGTGAGGTGTTCCTTACTGACACTGATGAGGTAGAAGAGGACAGAAGCTGAGTGACCAGAACCAAACCCAACCCAGAACTGTCAGAGATGGGGGAGCTTTTTGTTTGTATTTCTGCTTATAGTGTGACCTGTCTGCCAGGTACCTCTCCTGTCCCATAGCTTCCTGGTTCAGTGTTGCCCTTCTCCTCTGGTTATTGGACATCCCATATGAAAATACTCTCAGGAGTATGATAGAACACCCTGAACATCATCTCTCTCTCAGTATTTCTGTGTCTGTTGGGACTCTCATAGTAAATTTAGAGGTTCACACACACAAGTCAATTAGAAAAAACACACACAGTGCTATAAAAAATGTGAACCTTTTCAAATTATTCCTTATTTAATAATTAATAAATATTTTAATATTAATTGCACTTTAAAAAATAATTTAACAAGAAAGTTACCAAAATTATAATGGTCTACCCAGCAGCAAGAATGTGTTAATTTTCTTAGCAGGTATATTCCACTAATGTAATATTTTCACAGCATTACCATATCAGCGTGTTAATACCATTTGCAGAATTCAATAAGAGTTAATGAGAACAATAATTATTTGAGAGTGAATGTTGCTTTGGGCTTTATTATTCCTTTCTTGTAATGTGGAGTTCTTTGTTTTGGACTCTGTATAATGGTAAACTGACTACCTCACCAAGTAATTGAATTCCTCTTATTACACACACACACAATGCTTTTCTCCTCCTTGCTAAATCATTCAAACTCTTTGTAGGAATAAGTCAGATGCTACTTTCAAGAACTCCACTGAAACTCAGTGCAATGTCCACAAATACTGGTAGATATTTTTCATTTTCAAGAGGGTTCTCTAATCAAGATTATTTGCCCCAATGACCACATATTCAAGCAGACTAAAGGCTTATAGAATTAATTAGAAAAAAATAATCTCATTAAGTCTTGAACTTAATAATAAATTGGTACAGCATTAACATTAATTTATTTATTTAAATTTAATTGAGCTCTCACATTATTATGGCTACAGTAAACTAACTACCCACATTGCCTTGTCCCTTCTTCATTCCCCCCCCAAGAGAAAAGAGGAAAAAGAGAAGAATAATGAAAAAAAAAAAAAAAAAAAGAGAGAGAAAGAAAGAAAGAAAGGAAAGAGAGAAAAAAGTCAGATTTTATCGGAGGTAGACTGATCTAAAAAGTGGTTCAAATGACCCTCATATCAGAGCTGGGCCTCACTAAATCAGAGAACAGAATCTTTACAAGCAAGGAGGAAAACATCTTAGGACAATTTCCGTACTCTCTCAAATGACCTGTGAGTTCTAAATCTTAATTTGTGTTATATGCTCTTTTGTCACTAACATGGTATTATTTGTGTTTGGGGCATCTTCATAGTCCTTGTGGCAAACAAATAATTTAACATTAAATCAGTGAAGAAACTAGTAAAAAATACTGTTTGGGATGGTGTATAAAATTTGACCCAGCTGCTTTTTTTTAAGTAAAAAAAGCTGTGTGTTTTAAATGGGCCTAATTTTACCTTTGAAAAATCTGCAATGCACCAAGTTATAAATTATAGTTAAAAGTGCAAAAGTCTGTCCATTCGGAAATGAAATTTTGTTATAAAGTATCATTAAGTCAGTATTCACTTTTGCCAAAATGGTGTAGATTCCCTAACGAAAATACATCTAGACACAGAGAGCTCATGTATCGTCATGCTGAGTTGTGACTCAATTTTAGAGGCATTTCCACTGAATTAGGTACACAAGGAAAACTCTGTATGTTTGTAGTTTCACCTCTATGCTGCCAGGAAGAAAACATAGGCTTCATTTTCTTCCTGGGTTAATTCTTTACATAAAAAAAGATTATTTACTAACACTAGCTATGCAGTCTGAGCCTTCCCCTTTCCAACCAGGAGCTTGGCAGGGATGCTGCCAGCAGCAGCACCTATATACTCTTCCACAAAAAACAAGCTGCTTCACAGGAAAGTGCCAGTTCAACTTAATTCAAGTGTCTTCTTTACACATTTTCCATTAAAAAATACCTGGGAAATATATATATTTTTTTTATTTAGACGTGTCACTGCAGTGTTTCACAGCAGTTACAGACAAGTTAGCCTGTGCTTTCAGTCTTCTAAGGAAAGACAATTATGTCTTCTGGAACATGTAAATTGGGGGGCATAAATAATACAAATAAATGGAGTCATTATGTACTAAAATAAGAATCCTCTGAGATACCATGACATCAATACCAAATACAAATATTAAATATTAAAACCAAAATTTTGATTTGATTTTTCACCAGAAGTTGATTTGGTTTGATTTTTCACCAGAAGTTCAGACGTTTACAAGGAGAGAAAACTCTGGCTTTCAAACAATTCAAATCATCAAGATTTATAACATTTAGAATGGATCCCAGCAGATCTTAGTGCAAGACTCTCCACTAGAATTTTCACCTTGCCCGAGCATCTTAAGGATCACTGGAGATGTCTCTCAAAGGCTTTGTAGTAAAATGTTCATTCAATCCTCAGATTTTTTTGTTGTGGTTCATTTGAAGTCCATAAATACCACAACTTCTGTGACATCAAACTTCACGGAACCACTTTGATGTTTCTAAAGTTTAACATTTAGACTAAAAGCTTTCCAGTAGTAAATTCTTAATATAAAATAGAGATGTAGCTGCAATTTCTATCAGAAGCTTAATATTTTTTCTCAATTTCAAGATATTATGAAATACCAGATCCTAAATAGAAAGGTATACTTAGCGATTAAGAAAGATTAAAAATTGTGAGGATTAAAGCTTGACCCTTCGTTTTAGACTGAAAAAATTATAATAACATTTTTTGGCTGGCAGATTCAAAGGCTGTCACCCTAATGAAAATAACTCGACTGAGTGACTGAAAGCCTCGTCATTCCAGTAAGAAGGCAAAGAAAGGCTATAATTTTTGCAACTAGTAAATCAAATTTATACTGAAAAGGGGATAAAGACTTTTGTTGTTAATATTCTTTACCCATTGAAAAACCAAAAACCACTAACAGTCAACAACTAATTAAAACATTCCAATTACCTGTAGAAAACTGCACCATCACAAAACAGTCTGGAATCTCTGTGTATCTGGCATCAGATTTAATGAAGCTCACTAAGTCCTCTCATAACAGAAGCAGAAAATCTGCATTACAAGTAAAAAGCCTTGGTTTCAAACTGATGAATACCCTTTTCTACTACAGAAGCAAGTGTAAGTCTCTTCCTAACTGAAATCAGCTTTTATATCAGATATTACTGTGAATGACTTGCTTCCACTTTTCCTTTCTCTTTAGGGTATCAGTGTGACTAAGATGGGAAAAAACAATGGAGAATCACCAAAATGCTACTTGAAATCAACATACAGAGTGAACCAAAATGTCACACTTATAAATATTTATAAGATAGAATTTCCCATTATATGTTCGGCGCTGAATGGTGCATGTTATTCTTATTAATGTTTCATAAACATTTGTACAGAAAACAATATGCTTTATTTTTCTTCTAAGTATTAAGTAGAATTATAGCAGCATCTGCTTTCAACAGTTGAGTGCACAAGCTATTCATGCCCTGTCGTAAATTCTGTGATGCATTAAGATGCCATTAAATGTACCTTCTGTGGTTGTCTGCTCATTTACATACCTTGTAAATCATCATGTAAAAATCAAGTGAACTAGGGAGTAATCACCTGCACTGTTCCCTTCTGCCACAGAATCCAGTGCCATCCACATCTTCCTCCATCAGGATCATCACCATTAAACGTAAAGTCAATTATGTCAATGATAAGAAACTTAATTGCTAAAGGCAATTTGAGCTATATTTTTTTTAATAAGTCAATTTTCTATAAAAAATTTGAAAGCCAAGCAGTTTAGGCAAGCCAGAAGACATAAGCATAGCTGGTGAGCCCTTTTTCCTCAAGGAATCTCAATTGGGAGTGTTACATAAAATAAATAAACAAACAAACAAATAAATAAAGAAACCCTTGAGGAATGAAAATAAATTAAAACAAAAGCCTATCTCTTTGTGGTCTTTCCTCCTCACAGTCTTTAGCAAGCTTCCTATGTGGCCTCTCTACTTGAGCAAAATAGTGAAGAAGAATATCTTAGCTTTTGCAGAACATACTGGAGAAGAATGTCTCCTTTTAATTATTATTTTTATTTCATTAGTGTTCTAAGTACTGTTTTTTCACTGTATGTACTGTTAGTTTCTCCAAGCCAGTTTTTAAGGAGATACCTGGAAAAGGTTTACTTTTATGAAAAGCAAGCAGTTTCCTGCATTGGCTGGCAAGATAGTTTTGTCAGTGTTGCAGCTGTAGCTCCACTGACTGCAGACTCTGCCTCCCTCACCACTCTGGTGATTCAGCCTCTAATGGTCAGGAGCTTGAAAACAGGCACCTGCACCTGGGTACCAGAGGTGGCAAAGTAATGTGCTGCTGGCAGAATACCCACTATGCTTCATTGTTTCCCCTCCTACATTTAAGCATTTCAGTCCCTGTAAATTAGCCAGATCAGCTTGCTCTGAATTTAACAATTAATTCCATGCATTTCTTATGAGCTTTCCTCTTTCTAAGAAGCCAGACAAAAATATTTACCCTATAGAAACATTGCCCAAAATCTTTACTGTGTCAGAGTGTCCTTGAAAGGGAACAAACCTGGTGAGCTGCAAGGCCTGAAGTCAGCAACAAAGGAAGGCTGGAGAGGAGCTCTGGAGGGCGGGAGGAAGGGAAGGAGAGAGAATGGTGAACACTACTGAGTGCACATATGCATCCAAGGTGAACTGCAAGACTGCCAGAGGTAACTAATTTATTTCATTTTGAGTCTGTCAACTTCCACTGGAAAAATATTTTTTAGACTTGAGAAAATGAAATAATCCTTGATTTTAGTGTCAGGCTTTCACCTAGCACACACAACTCCCTTGCTATGAGAATGCGGCCCATGGGACTTCTTAGCAGCCTTTTCAAAGCAACAGCTTCTGAAAATAATCAGATCACAGGTTTTTTTTCCCTCAGAAGCAGAATAAAAAAAAAAAGGGGAGGAGGGAAGCTAATAAATAATATGAAGTTTCTTGCATTTAGTGACAAATGTTATGAAAAAAAGCACAGCCCTTTGTAACTGATGCTTTCTCCTTGCCTGTCATCTGTGTTTATACCATATCTATCCATCTTTGCAACCATCAGTCCTTGAACTCCTCCTGCAAACAATAAAGAGAAGCATCTACCATGTGCTTCATTACCAAACACCAAGACTCTTCTCTTTCTTTAACCTTTCAAGAAATAGTGGGGGAGGGGGAATTGTCTTCTGACAATTAGAGGAAACATATGTTGAATTTGGGGTGATAGGTCTGCTATAAACTTATGGGTACAGAGAAGACACCTCAGAGATGAAATAGGAACAGTTCTGCAAATTGAGCACATCAATACACTAAAGTCTAACCATTTTTGGTGGAGAGCCCCTTTCAAATCAGCTCTTCACACAGGAGGAAGTCAGGTTTGAGTGGATCAGGCACCCTGAAAAGCCCAGGTAGACAATGCAAACACCACTTTTACAGATATCTCTTGGCATCAGTCATTTATAGATGACAACTTCTCAGTTCTATTAGTAAAACATTACTGAGGAAAACTTTGTCAGCCTCACACTAAAACAATGAGATCACAGGTAGCAGTGACAAACCAACAGCTTCGGGTGCCACCACAGTCACAACAGGAAAAACTGCTATTCCCTCTGAGCTGCCACATAGTTCTGGGTGGACAAGTGTGATGGAGAAGCTTATTCTCCCACAGATTATTCTAGGTCACTGTCTCCATGAGGGAAAACCCTATACTGGCCAGCTGGCTGCCTCTGTGCTGCTCCTCACCCTCGCTGCCCACACACTTATCATCCAGAAACAGAGGCCATCGTTGGGCTACTGAGAATGCAGCTTGGGAAAAGCTGTTATAAATACTTAAACCCTTTTCATATCTTCCTATTTCATTTTTACCAACCTCTGCAAACAGATTACACATCAGCAAGCCCTGCCAAAGCTTTCCTGCTATTTTTCCAGTGATTGCCACTGCTGACCTTTATTTTCTTGTTTAGGAAAATATTGAGGTTGCCTGTTGACGCCCCTGCTTTTTTAACTCTGGAACCAGTGTTTGCATTAGAAGAAACTCTTTGTGATGCTGAGTGAAAGCAGAGAACTGAAGGCACTGAAAAATTAAAGCATATATTTGTTATTTAGAGACTGTGGTCAATTCAGCCCCTCCTGTCATGACAGCGTCTCCGTGCACTTGGTGTTGCAGGCTCTTACTGTAGTCACACAACTCAGAATGTTTAAAAATAAGTTTGCATCCTAATTTAAATTCCAAGAACTAGCCTGTTTCCATTGAGAAAGTCTTCAGTTTTACCGTTCTGTGAGGCAATTCTCCCTTTCTAATGTTGTAAATATCTCCAAATATTCATTCATAAGAAGATTAACAATAATCTCAGTATTAGTCAGACTAGATGTTTTTAGTCCTAGCTGAAAAGCTGCACCCTTGCCAGTACTTATACCTGCTGAGTTCAGTCCTTTTCAGTCAAAGGCTACAAAGACTCAGCAATCTGCCTGTGTGGGTTCATTTCCAGCAAAATAATCCCAGAAATTATCACATTACATTTCCAGCTCTCTAAGAAAAACCTGCCAATGTGCATAAATAATTTTAAAATCCAAGAACAATGCTCGAGTCATCTTTTTTTTTTTCTACCCATAATTCATCCAGCACAGTCTGACCATGGTCCATGACTCATGATCCCACAAACTACCCCTGCATAAATAAGTGATGGTTCCTCTAAGCAGCTGGAAAATGTAACTGAATGAAGAAGCACAGCCTAATATTTAACATCTAAAAATCTACAGTGTCATGAATACAAATTTATATGCATGACTACATATATAAACTGTGTCTCTCTTGGTCTAACTTCAGAGATTCTTTTTGGTACTGAATGGGTAGTCTGGTCTACATGGGTAATTAGAGATATAATTGCTCCTTACTTCTGTTTTATTTTCCTCCAAGAACACTAATACATGTTTTGCAACAGGCACACTATATCACTAAGAGACAAATTTGTCATCACCTTTTCTTTTCCTAGACAAAGAAGCCAAAAAAAATTACTCAAAGGAGGACAGAAACAAACTACTTCAAATTTGAAGCCAAACCAAAACTTTTTAACTAAACCAAAACTTAATTTCATACATATTCTTCCCAGGTTGATTTTGAGTAAACAAAAAAATTCCATTGCTTTTGTATTTTTAAAGTTTTTTCCTACTCCCAGTCAGATTGATTCTCATAACAGAAAAGAGAAAAAACTAAAAAAAGAGAGATTCTGTGTGCTTGTAAAGTTATATTCTTGAGGGAAATGGAACTTTCTCATGAACATTTTCATCTCTTCAAAAGGAATAATGTTTTGTTAAGAAAAAAAAGAGGCAGACAAGTGTTATAAAAGGCACTTTAAGCATATCTCAGTCATATTTATGACTCTGAAATATGTGCTATTTCAATACTTCCTGCTCTGTTACATTATTCAGCTGCCAACTGTCCTGTATTTCATATCCTTTACAGACATTTAACACAAAGTACACTTCATTCTGGCATTGAATATTCCTTTTTTACTTTCGTACTTACATATCATCTCTATTTCTTACCAGTTCACCCAGATATTCGACTAATGCAAGTAACTACAGCAGTTAAGAGAGGAGCTTTATGTAGCTACTACTTTACTTAACCCATCACTGGATTCACTCAATACCACGGTTTTGTGACACATTTCCCATGGCAAGTCCCCACTAGACATTATGTAAAATCAGTAGATATTCCATATAATGCCTCTCCTCAATTATTCCATGTTCTTATTTTTAAAAGTCTTGTTTCCTTTCTTTCTCTCTATTCCTTTTAAGCCTCTTTCTACCATTTCCAGCTCTCTCCTTCATGGCATTTACAGTCCTTATGCCAACATGTCTTGATAGGACTGACATATGAACCCTGGGAGCTGCTGTCCACTTCTACACATAGCCAGAGCCAGGTAGAATGCATTTAAAAAAATAAAAAATTAAAATATCTCTCTCAGCATCCTAGAGTGGCTTCCTGTTCTTCTGTCCTTTCCTTTTATGCCACCAGTCTGTAACCAAAATAAGAAAATATCCTTGTTACAGGGTATGCAGCAATGCTCTGACCATAAGTTAAGCTACAGAGAAGCTGTCTTAGGTTTGACTAGACAAATTCTGTTTTTCATCTCAGATTTGCTTTTCTATGGCATAAAGACAGAGGGTCAAATCTGTCATTTTAATATGGAAAGCCATTGTGCACAACACACAGACACACAAACACTTATGGTATAAAATAAATGTTGTAGCTATATGCAGCTTTACTCTCAAAGCAAACGAATCTCTCAAGAGATTATATTCTCAAATACTGCACTGTTGTGATCTGAAATTAAACATCTATTATACATCCTGTATAATACTAGTACGGTAGCATTCACTTCAGAAGTAACTAATTTTAGAATAATAATAATAGCAATAACAACAATAATAATAACAATAATTTTCAAAGTGATGGCTGCCATTCAAAACTCTCCTGAAACCACTCAAACTGCTTGATTGAATAGACAAAGAAACAAACTGCTTGTTTCTTCCCTCTGCTTCCTCCTGCCAAAAATACAAACCAAACAAACACATTTCTAACTGATGTCATTCTCATACAGCCATTTAAATTTTACCAATTTCAGAGCCTATTTCAGAAAATCTAAATGTTCTATTAAAGAAATACTGTTTGTTGAGGTATGGCTTATCCTAAACTCTTCCACTACTGGAACCTGAGCTAAACACTAATACCAGATACTTACTAATACCAGATTCTTACTGTCATCTGTATACAACTAATATTTATTGTTCCTCCAGAAATTAAAAGTGGATAAAATCTTGTTTCAAATTATACTTTTCATTGATTTCAAATACAATTCTTGAAACTTAAAACAGTGTGAGCTGCCTTTCTGCACCTGCCTGAAAATATTTTAGGAAAAATCTGTTGTTAAACCCTATATTAATGCCATGTTAGGGAAATGTAATGAAAAAAAAACCTTGAAAAGTGCAGGAGAGATAACTTGGAAATAGTAAATGGACCAAGAGAAAGTTCATATATCATTCAATTAGAGTATAAACCTTGGGTTGGTAGCTACTGAGATAGCAAGCAATCATAGCATGGTCTGGAATTTACCAGGAAAATTCCTTTCAGTATACCTAGTCCTAAATTCTGTAGGCAGAAAAAAAAAACACAGGAGAGATGAAAACCAGCAACAAAGCCTACTGGGAATGAATGCATCTGGTACTTCGAAATACATGTGTTTCTATTTTCCAAATCATATCTAACACAGAGCTGGCTTCTGCCTCCTGTCGCAAATGTTTTCTTTATTTTAAATTGAGAGGCAGCCTGGGTGAGAGAAAATGACATTTTACTGCAGCATCAAGTTTCTATAGCTCTAATTAAATTTAGATCACCTCTGTTATTTTCAGTCATAGCTGGCCAGATAGCCCTAAGAGAAAGCTGTTAGAATACTAATGTCTTGGCCACCAAGTCCATCATGGCTTCATATACCCACATAGAAAAAACAAAGCTTTGATACACTATAAAATTTCACGTTAAATCAAACGTTTTCAAAAGGCCTATTTAGGATAATTCACCTAGGTTAAGATCCTGCTTTTTAATCAATGGATTCTCAATTTACATCTACATGCAATTCTTTATGCTAGAATACTGACATGTGCAATATTAATAGGTACAGCACTGCCAGTTTGATCCATTCAGCCTAAACATTCCTGGAAGCACTCACATCTAGAAATGTGATCCACCAAACCCTGCTCAGCTGCCACCTGCTGTGAGTGACACTTGAGTCCAGGAGTTTTCCCCACCTACCTGACTCCTCTCTGTGCCCCTTCAAGAGATTCAAAGAGGTTTAAAAGTGGACCTAAAAAGTTCTGGTCTTGTCTTCACAAACTTTTTAAAAATTATCTTTCATCTGGCTTTAGCAACAACAGGAATAGTCCATGGGTAAGGGAACAAAAGGTTGATGACCTAGGGTTATGTTTGTTTTGTGTGTAGATGTTCAGAGTTTTCCCAATTAAATGTTGGCTTTAATTATGCCATCCATCCTCAGCTGGCAGACATTAGTAATTTATCAAGGTATTTCAATAGATGATGTATTCTGCAGGATATCATAGTCACAACATTCAACTGATGCAATTTGAAGACATTAATGATTTTGAAAATAATTTTTTGCACAATTAATATTTAAAAATCCCCTTTTTAAAAAAATGTGGAATCTAAGCTGCATCTTAGGTTTATTACATTACATAATCTTCATGTTTCAATTTGGAGGAATTTGAAAACCAAAAAAATCACCACCTACATACTAGATTGAGTGAAATTAAGTATTTTCCAATATTTGCTGAAAGTCTACCAAAAGGCCACATGGTTTAGAAGGAAAAAAGCAAAACACCCCAGTCACAATAAGAGTTTGTGAGTAATTATATAGGTTATTCCCTAATGCAAACAGAACAAAAATATGCTTCCTTAACTGTGTATTCAGACAGAGCAATTAAGAATATAATGGTACATCCCAAACAAAACAGAAATAATGCATTTTGTTACAGGTTCTCGCACCCCAGAGTCCTGACTTTCCATTATTCACATTCTGGTTGAAGTCTGTAACAGCTCTGGAGATGGATTTCATTAATGTGATCTTCATTACTTCACTTCTCCTGCTAAGTCCTCCCTGCTCATTAGCTCTGAGAGCCAGGGCTTGTTAATGGCCCAGCAGTCATATGGTAGATCAATAACATAATAAGGGTAAAACTTTAAGTGCACGGGGAGAGTAGAGAAAGAAGGAGAAAAAAAATTCAAAATTTACATTTGTTCCTCCCCTGGTAACCAATGTGAATCAAATTGTAGCAATGTGAACAGGGAGTTCTGGATCAGGTCCTAAAGCCTACACAAAAATCCAGTTGGATTAGATGATTACTTCAGTTCTAAATCCTGGTGTTCATTCTAATCCTGCTCAGCAGCTGGCAGCAATCCTGGTGGTTTCTAAGGTTGGATAAATGAAAACTCCCATAAAAATCTAGTTTAAGGCCATGATCAATCATGAAGTGTTACATACTACAAGACCCTTGTTTAGAACCAACTGTTTCCACAAAGAATCTTTTCTGCTGAGGAGCTTGGATGAAAGGTCTTTTATTTTTATGATTTCAGTGGGAATTAGATGTGCCAAATGATCTGACAGCCTGCATCACAGTGTCTGCTAAGCTGCATGATAATAATACTGCAGATATGATAATGGTCCACAACAGTGTACATTAGCATATTTTTCTGATCTGATAGGCATCCAACAAGCAGTTATCAGTCAGGAAAATGGTGCAGGGTTAAATCCTTAAATACCTCCTAGGTCAAGAATCTCTGTCTTTCCTACAATACAGAGTACTTTGATGGGATGCAAGCAGTCTCATGAAGATGAGTGCAACTGTAACACATTTATGGTGCTCTCACCATAAATGCTCTCACCTCCCTGGGTTAGAAAATGTTAGTGTGATTTGGGCACATTTGTTGTATTTGTTGTCCTTTCCAGCCACAAAAACCAGAAGCCATATCAGAAGAAACCCCATGAGCCTCTAAGTAAATGCAGGGAACTCTCCTGCAGCAGCCAGCTTTAATGAGGTATTGCAACACCAGCCTGTGTATTTCAAAAGCAAAAAATCCAGCAGCTTTCTGAACAACAACACCCTCGTCCCATTCTCAGCAGTGTATCATCTGGCTTTTAAGTTTTTCTGGAAGGATACCGTTTGACCTAACCCACTGGAGGTAAATCATTAGATGATTTAATAGGCACAAGTGCCTGTTAAAAGCTTTGCCCGAGCAGCCAGTTATACATCCACAGCAAACACATCCTGTGCTATTCTAAATATTCATTTTTCCACATACTGCTTACTGTAAGTTCCCTGTTGTTTTTGACTTAATTACCTTTCTGTGAGCATCATGCAGTTTTAAAAAGGAAAAAAGACATTAGACTTAGATGACCCCTCTGGTGTGGGATTTTTCCCCATCCCATGGTTTGCTACGGCTTTGCTGTATCCAGCGCCCAGGGTGGTGGGCTTCTCATTGGCCCCTGTGCACAGAGGCTGCTCCTGTCAAAGGGAACTTTTCTTCCTTAATCCACATCAGTCTATCCTCTTCAGCCCCCTCTTCTGAACTTCCCTCTGAACACTTACAGATTCACCTAAGGGCAGTAGCTCGCACTCTGCTTAAGTGATTTATTTTTCTTCCAGCAGATCTAGATTTTCATGGGATTGTTAAAGTCAGCTTGGTTTTAATCAGGACTAATAACCCTCAAATAGTATTTTCTAAAATATGCACTTACTGCCCCTTTCAAGCCACTTATAACTAGAAATATTTCTGCTTTCAATATACATAGCATTTTTTATTATTCTCTTATTTCTGGAGGACATGTGCTTTAATTAATAATTTTAAAATAAAATTGGGATTTCTCTGCTATAAAGAACTGCAAAGAACTCTTGGGTCCTTGTTTAGGAAAGATGTTTTTAGCATTGATATTTTATTAATTTTCCCGGCTTAGTGGCAGTTGGATGCATGCCGATGATAAAAATGCATTCTGTTTTTAATATCCACATAATTTTGCACTTTATTTTGAATTTATTACTCATCAGTGAACTCAAGTATATAAAGTAAATAAAGCATTCCATAAAACAAGACAAAACCTAATTGCACAGAAAAAGAAGTGGTAACGTAAGACAATAAGAAATCATGCAAATTAAACTAATTCTCCCAATGATTTTAAAGAATTGATACCACAGGGCTGTTCTACACTGTGTTTCCATTCAAAGAAATTACATGCCACAGAACAGAGTAACATTGCAATGAATGAGCACCTCTGTGTTTTGGGACAGAGAAACTGACTTTGTGCTTTGTTTTGAAGTGCCTTCAGAAATCTACTTGTTAAAATTCATATCCTCTGCATTCCCAGTGAGACTGGTTAATCTCCCATATCAAATTCAGGCATGCAAAAAAAAAATATATATATATACAAAAGAAGAACTCAATTTACTTTGCTTTATTCCTCTAACTTCAAACCAGTACTGAATAGTTGCACATTATGTGGATCAAACCATTTTAAAATAGTATTGGGGTTTTTGTTGGACTGATATGGAGTTTTCCAAGACTCACATTCCACCGAGCACTTAACATCTCTCCTCCACAATACTGGAATGTTAAAAATTGAAATAAATACTGAAATCTGGAATGAGCAAAGACTTTAAATTGGCAAGCTGAATCGTTATATGAAAGAGAGAAGGTCATTTATTATCTCACTGCCACAGATGACCCATCTGCACAATGAGGACACCAAACTACCTCAGCACACCTCTGCAAGGCTTTCCATTTTTAAGCCTTTTCAAGGTCCCTATGCATACACTGATAAGGAAAACTTCACTTTAAGTCTTTAAGAGGCCAGTCTCTAAACATGCTAAGCAGTAACAGAAATTGTGAATACTGCTATGTTTCTTAATAAAGAAAGCAAGCTTTCTTCAAAGTGTGACTGTTTATGATTTATCACTCATCTTTAGAAACTGCTTGTGTGTCCAGAAATTCAATTTAAGAAGCAATGCTTTAAAAGGCAGCCATGGGAGCAGCAAAGGGGCTTTAAACTAACAAAACATCTATTTTCTTGAAAGTCATTAAAGTTAGATGCTTATCTACCTTTCACATGTCTGTCTGACAATTTCTTTTGTTATTTTCCATCAAGCATTGTTCAGTTACGATGTTTTTAAAAAAGCTGGATTATGAGAGTAGGTGGGGAATTGAAGAATGGGGTCTGTCGTGTTGGCTCAGGAGCAAAGTGCAATGGGCTGGGTGGCACAGTCTAGCATTGAGGAAAGTAGTGGTGGAAGTAAAAGGGAGTAAGATCAGCTTATGCAAGACTCCTCTATAGCTGTGCTCCTCTTGGGAAAGGAGGCCATTTAAAAAGCTGGAGAATTTACAGCAGTGACACAGATGGCCAAATAAATTTAAAATTTTTCCAAAATTTTATGCAGACTTAAGGAGCTGTTAGTGCTTGCCTTAAGTCACCTTTCGCCCTTTAAATAAGTTAAGCGTATTTAAATTGCCACCTCCCAAAATTCCTCCTCCAAAGCATTCTAATAACTCTCAGGATAACCTCTGATGGTACACACTGCAGTAAAGAATGTACAATCCACCAGTGACCTACAAAGCACTCAAACAGAAGAAGCAAGGGGAGAAGAATTAAAAAAATAATTAGGTTTGCATTCTCTTCTCTCATCTTGCTCTTACCAAATGAAAACTTGGAGAAAAGGGTTTCACCCTGATGTACGACAAATACCTTAATCCCTCCAGAGAGGGCATATGAAAGCTCTTTAATGACAGAATTGTTTTCCAAAATTGCTGTTTCTTTACAAACAAAACACCTAAATAGCAGTTGTTTGTGGGTTTTTTTAATACATTCTTCTTAGTGTAAAAAAAGCCCCAAATGAAAACATCCAAACAAGTGAAAACAAACAAGTAACTAAAACTAAAACTCAAATACTCCACTAAACACATATAATTTGCTTAGCTGGGGAGACAAAGGGGATGGAAATAGATGATGAAATAAGAAGGGAAAGAAAAATATGAGAGATGAGTTAACTTTCAGAAAATAAACTGATTAAAACCCTGGACAAATCACTGTATTTAGAATTTGCTATGTTTGCCCTTATTCAGGGGCAGCAGAGTTAGGCCTGCACTTCAAGAAGCTTCAGAAGATCATTTTGTTTAATAAGCTCAAAGATCCGAGAAAAACATTTGTTGGGAAAAATACCAGAGGAGCTTGGCTTTCAAAGTGATTCAAACACAGCTTTTTACTACAAAGTGTCTTTTCAATTAGGATGCTAGGAATCAGAGGAGGATAAGATGTAAGGTAATGAGGGCAGGCATGACACGGCAGCCTTAGGGCTCCGTGGGATTTTCCTTCAACATTTGATTCAGCCCCTTGGAGAAACCTGCAGTGAATCTTAGAGCTTCCTTCTCTTTCCCCATGCCTCAGCTTTCAGGTCTTGTGTGCTCTGTCGTATCTTTGCATCTATTGTGCACACACCAGCACAATTATAAAGCTTTTGTTTCCAGGAGTTCCCCATTTTATTATTTAACAATATAAAATAACTTTAATAACATGAAGCCAGGCCTGTTTTCTAGTCACTAGGAGATTAAATGAGGAAGGGAGAGATCATCTGAAAGTCTGTGTGTTGGAAACATCAAGTAATGACCTTTATTACTAATGACCTAGGCCCTCCAGCAATGAACCTAGACAACACTGATTAAGAGAGAAGCCTGCTGCTTTTTACAGGCATATAAAATTAAAGGAGTCTTTGTGTTAATAGAAAGGAGTATGACACAGAAGGAAATGTAAAAATGAATGAGCTATAAAAAGAAGGGATTTTTCCTCCTCTGTGGAAGACAATAAGAAATTAATCTAGAGATATAAAAGCTTGAATCATAGTTTCATACACCATTGCAAAAGCAGATCTTTACAAGCTAATGTTAACTAAATCCTTTGATGCAAATTTGCAGATAATAGACTAGCTTTTTTCCAGGTGTGGTAAAGAATAGCAACTTATTCTTATAAACAATATCAACTGCCTCCCTTAGAGTAAATAACTCATCCTAACGGCATTTTTGCATCATATGCCCACAAATTTAAAAAAAAAAGTAACAGAAATCTTGCCTATTATTACTTACATTGTAGCTAAGCCTTCCAAAAGGCCCATCTTGCTTTTTTTTATGTGAATACCAAGTCCTTAGACTGGAAGAAAGCTGTGAATAGTGACAGGACATGACTGATTGTTGCAAGACAACTATTCTGGGAATATATCTTCAATGGAAAATGCTCCTATCTAACCTATGCCATTCCCAGCTCCACACTATAGGAGCACTAATAACACATAAATCTTTTTATTATTAAACAGTTACAGCTCAATGCCATCATTAAGAGCCTGAGCATTCATGTTCACCTTTATGACAGGCACTAGATGCAAAAATGGAAATTGGAAGAGAATCTTACAAAAAAAAACCCAAAAAAACAAACCAAAACTGTGGAAAAAGATGACAGAAGAAAATAAAGGCTGCAAACAACAGGGAAACTCCAGAAAGATAAAGTGGATAACAAGTGACAGCTGACATCAGAAGGCAAGAGTATTTTCCTTTCCAAGACAATTTGGGGTTACCAGCTAATAAGGAAGAGCACAAACTCCCCAGCAGCATCATCTGGTTACTTCTAATGCTATGGCTATATAAAACTTGGTAGAGCCCAGGTGATTGTAAATTATGAAAACCTTCTTCTTTGTTTTATTTGCAAAGAAAAAATATATATGGTGTTCTTGTTAGGTAAAGAGGGGATCCCTACTCTTACCACAAGCAAAGGGATTTCAGCCTGGAAGTTCAGCTTAAATTATTGCAAACCAGCTTGGTTCTACAGCTAGTCTGACAGCTTTCATGAATAACTATTTTTCACTCTAAAACTGCCACTCATGAAAACTGAATGAGTTCATGAGTGTGGGATGACTTGAATTATATACTGTGCTTGGCTTAAAACATTCATTTTTAATTTCTTTTTTTTATGTATTCAATACAAATTTTTACTTGGATACTTAAGCTATCTACAGTCTATCAAAAGTTGATAACTTGAAAAAAAATTCATTACGATTTCAAAATAATAATTTTAGATGCATCTATCCAGAATAATTTATGTAGACTGCTACTCTAAAACTTTCAGCACTTGCTGGCTTTCCTATCCATTATGCCACAGCCTTCAGAACAGCATGTAGAGCAGCCAAGTGTCAGCCTGAGTGCAGAGCTCTGATAAAAGGGGCCAAGAAATCTCAGGGCACTCACAGCTGCGGTGGCAGAAAATACGAAATGCCAAAGGGAGAAATGACTCCAAGTACAAAGTCGCTGCAAATTTAAACTCTCAAGAGAGAATATACAGTAATCAGAGCACAGCAAGCTGTCTGCTGAAATACTCAGCCTTTCCTTGTCAGACTGCTATGCTGAACAAGCACCACCCAGGTTAGAACACAGTGTTATCACTCAGCTCTTGATACCACCCCAAGCACAGCTGTGCCTCTGAATTTCCTGCATGGGATCATCTTCTTTCAAATACAGTGATGCTACTTGACAGATGGGCAATGTATCTGCCTTCTGGCCAAGGTAAACCAGTAGTTTACAGACTCCTGCAAGTTTTGTTTCCTTTAGAGAGTCAATCCAGTCTCTCACACAGCTGTAAATATCCTACTCCTTTCAATGACCTCTTGATGATGTACAAACACCTGCTGAGCTCAGTGGTGACCCAAACTCAGGCTGTCTGCTTCAGCTGGGTCTGCAGGACAGGGCTTGGGGTACTCATTCCCTCAGCTGATACCCTACTCATCTTCAAAATTATTCACAGTGGGATTCCAATGGCTTCCACTGAATATCCAGGGCAGACAACTTCTTCAAAATACTTTCTTGAAAAAATAAAAACAAAAGAAGCTTAAGAAGTACCCAAATAACTGTACAATGTAGCATGAGAAGGGATACTCCAGACTGACTGGGCAACTTCCTGTTAATCTAATTTTTGTTGTCAGGCTAGTTTGTTTTTCATCTGGGATAATTCTAACAAATTAGAAAATAACTTCTAAAACAAAAAAATCCCCAGATTTTAAACATTTTTTTTCAATTCAAAACAATTATTTGAACTGATGGCCAATTGAAATCAATGCTATTTTCTGATAATCACTAGTACTTACAGTTGTAAAAGTCTAATTACACAGTTATTTTAAAGGATTGTTTTTCAAACTATTAAGACAGATTGATGTACGTGAACCACAAATTTGACTGTAAAAGCCTTTCTTTTAAGCAATGGCATGCAATTCTGCATCAAAAAGAAGAAATTTCTAGAGCAATAAAATGTTACAATTTAATTTAAATAAGGTTTCTACTCAGCTTTTAGCTGTGCCCATAAAATGCTGGGACAGCACAGATTTTCTTTATTTTGCAGCTGCAAGTTCAATGTATGCCTGAGCTGTGTTAATATCTATCCCTCCAAAAACATTATGGCTGGGAACACTTCTATTTTTTGTACACATTAAGAAACTAGGAGTATGCATGGCTGCTTACACAGATGTATTCATAACTGAAAAATGGAGAAAAACATAAACATATGGCAAGAATCAAAGAGATGAAACTCCTCAAAATCTGGCCTTCCATCTTAGATGGTTTGACTGAACTAAAGTAGTATTCTTGGACATGACAATTTCTAACAAAAATGCAAGAGTTCCACTGCAGGACAGCATCTCGGCTGGGCTAATAACATTAGGTTAAGAACACCTAATCTAACAGCATTAGATTAGAAACTCCTACATCTTCCTCACAAAACAGCCCCAAAAACAGTGGATGTGATTCAGTCTCCCCACACATCTGTGCCATTTCACAGGTATGTCTCTTTCAAGACATTTTGCTCATAAAAAAAAAATACAATTCTCCTTTTTTGTTGACAAAGAATTTAAAAAGCACTATTGGAAGAGTAATATCATCTAGAACTTACTTCTGTTATTGTATCCTAATGAATATTTCTCATTAATCCAAAAGGACCCTGTTGATATCCTCTGAGATAAATCATTAGATCTCTGTCCACTCTTTCTCAAAAGTTCACCAATTTTTTCCCTAAGCTTACTGACTGCAGCAATGTTATTGGGTGCAGCTCCTATTAAGTAATTTGAAATTTGCTGGTGTGTGATGCATGTGACTTAGGAAGAACTACTATATATTCTTCTGTAGATGTGTGCATTCTACTGGCTAGCAGCATGACTAGAAAACATCTGTTAAGTTTAATTAAAAGTAATTTTAGCCTAGTTTTTACCACAAATAGGAGCAAAGCATGTTGCACAAAAACTGTTGCTTTACAACTGTCATAACTCAACAGTGGTAACACTAGTCAAATTATAGGTTATAACCAAAAGACTATAACACAGCACCAGGACTCCTGTAAGATATGTCACAGGCACACAGAAATTATGGTGCTTGTCCCGAGAAGTTTACAACCCAACTGTTAGAAATTCAACCCACACAGAGTAAGACAGCACGGGAAAAGAGCTCATAGCAGCAGAGAGCACAGCACAACACCTACCTAGCCTCAGTTTAACTAAATAGCAATTTTCATTCAATGGGCAAAGCTCTTCAAATGCTCCTGCTAGTAAAAATGAAATCCTGTCCTAGGGACAGCCTTCACAAGGAATGTTTTGTTGATTCTCAGCATTGCAGTATCTAAGCATTCATTTTGCTTTGTTTCTTGTGGCAATTTTGCACAACTGTGGCAATTTTGCACAACTTATCATAGCTGCATGTATATCAGTATATAAATACATGGTAAGAAAGAAAAAGTCCTTTTATAACTGAGAAAGCTATTTTCTCTTTGTTGTCTTTGTTACATTTCATAATCACTAACAAACCCCAAATCAGTGGTATGCAGCTGGTCTAGGTGCTGGCAGAATTTTTTCTTTCCCCCCCAGTCAAATGGAAGGTTCATGTTTCCTCTCTATAAAAACACAAAGTTTGCTATATGGGTGAAAACAACAGTAAAGGGTTCAGCAATGGTTAGATAGGCAATCATAATTTCATTCCTTTTATAATAATCCAAGTAATCTCTTACTGACACCTATTATTTTTCCCTGCCTATCGCCCTTCTAAAGGCACTTTGGAAAATTAAAATTTATGCTAATAACTGACAAACTGAGCTTCTGCAAACCTGCTCCAAGCACAGACATTTGGTCACACATCCCCTTCCCAGCTCTGTTACCAGTTTTCCAGGGAGGTTACAACCTTCCTCAACTGGTAACACAATATTTCACAGCCCTTTCTCATCTTCATCCAGGCACCTGTGTGGCTTTGGGAAGGAAGATGTTTTTTCTTTGTGGGGTCAGTGATGATAACCATCTACATGGCAAATCTTCTGCCTGTGCTCGATCAGGAGGCAGGAGACCCTGGCAGTTTCATAATTAGTGTGAAAGCACTAACAGGCTTCCAGGAGAGAAGTCCAGGAGAAGGCTGGCAGCATTGAGAAAAGGTCATTTTACAACAGAAAAAGTTTCAGAGTTGAAAAATTCCCTGCTCCCGCATACCGAAACCCTATGCAAGGTGGGCAGTCTTCAAATCACACTAATCAAACCTGCTGTTTCTCTCCTGAGTACAGATTAGCAAGACTCTGCTCTGCCATATTATTCATTTATTTGGGAGATGCAACCATGCCTAGGAAACAAGAACTACTTGGTTATTTTTCCTATAGACTTTACTGTGTGCTGTATACAATACTGCATAAATCCTCTGAGGAAAAGAGTAAAATAATTCATAAATTGATTTTCTTTCTCAGCAAAACCACATTAACAAAAAAAGAATACAGAAAGAAATAAAAACTGGAAGTCCTGAAAGAATCAGAGCATGTGGGTAACAGGTTGCACACACTCTTACAGTGCAAATGATTCCGGGTTCAGACCTACTGAAATTTAAATAAATACCACACTCCTTTCATTCAAGATCTTCAAGGATGCAAATAATTTTTATTTAAAATTATGCTTTTACATGTCAGAACAGATCAATTTAGAACAAATTCTTTCCTCTACTGCTAGAAATTCATATCACCTTCACCAATTCAGAGGCTACACCCCTGCTTACTGGTATGGGAACTTGGCCTGTGCCCTGCCTCAGTCATGTCAGATCCTTAGTCAAGTCAACAAGAGCAGATGGAAGCAAAAGTACTATTTCTTGGCCAGAAGACTCAAAAATATTTGGGTTCTCTTTTTTCTGTTGAAAACTTACCTCTCTCTCTCTCATATCCCCATCAAGCATCTCACCAGACATGAACTCCCTGCAAACAATTTACCACTCCCTGGAGCAGCGTAACTGGATGCGAATTGCAAGGAAAAGCAGCACAAGCTATTGTATTATTAACACCTCTTACTCAAATCCCAGTAAAAAACAGCAGGGTAACATCAACTACAAAAACTTTGAGTCTGTTTTCAGTGGAGATTCAGGGGCAGCCTGTCCTTAGGACTTCCAGATTTCTTTCAAGTGCTTCACACATGGTTATCCAAATGTCTTGTTTGAGCTGCTTGTTAATTTTCCTCTGAAACATTTATCTCTTCATGAGATTGATAAGCCAAATGCTATCAGTAAAAGTCTGCTTTGCTTTTTTATTTTGCTCATTATAAAAATGAAAGGCAACATTTCAAATTTTTTAGACTTTTTTCACTTTTTATGCAAAGTAGTTGGCTTTCCATTACCAAAAATGCAAATATAACTTGAATTTCTCTTTTCTGATGCTTTGCCATAAGTATTTCAGAAAAATAAACAATGTCATTATTTTCTAGTACAGTTCACTTCTTGTTCTTCAGAAAGAACTGATCTATTTCTGTAGTCAACTTTGAATAACTGGCAGAGATGTTTCATCAGTCCACTTTTGATATCAAAATTTTCAGGGAGAACCGACCTGACATAACTATAGCCTCAGTACATTTTTACTGATAATATTGCCTCATAGACTTCATTTGTATTAAACAGAAATGCTGCTAGAGAGACTGCTTCCATTTCTATTCTGTCAAACAAATGAGGAAACAATGAATATTCATGTTTCTTTCAGCTAATGAACAATCCAAACATGGACCACATCTCTGTGCCAAGCTGAAACACAGTGAATCACTGTGTGGTTGAAGAGTAATAAGGAACTGGAATAGGAGAAGGATGTTCTGTTTATTTCATGCTCTGGATTTAAGAGCATCTAAATCATAATATAGTGAACTAATAAAAAGGTTACTGGTTTAGATTCAGATTTTGCAGATTGCATGTCACAGATATTATGTTCATATCATTCTCACTTCCAAGCACTACATACTATTTTACAGAGATGCAACAAGACAGCCCCAAACTTGCATATGAGAAGTGGCCAAGAGTTTTAAAATGTTTCAAATTATTTAAAGACAGAAGCAGAATAATTACATCTTAGAGGGATGAGTAAGAAAAGCAGAAAATTAGCAAAAAAATAATGCAGCTAAAAACAATTGAGCAACTTCCTGTTAAGAGACTTTCAAGTGACACAAGCTGAAAAACTCCTTAAAAAATGACCACACAATGATGCATCCTGAACATGCCTTCATGTTGGAAGATGTCTCGGCAGCACATATCAACTAAAGCACAAAGGCAGCTATCATTTACAATGAACATTGAATTTGAAAGTACTAAAAAGCCACAGACAAGGTGTTCTCAGGTACATGGAACAAGGATGCTGAACAATCTCCACTCTTCAGAAGTGAAGATAAGCTGATTATAGGTGACTATTGTTTCCATAGATGTCTTTCCTTGAGTTCTCCACACCTTTTTTTTTATTCCCATTTCCTGCCTTATAAAAAATTTTTCTTCTGCCCTACAGCTCTTTGCCAGGTTAATTTTATAACATCTTGTCTATGAAAAAAATACAGATAATTGCCCAGCCTTCATCATCACCTTGATGTGTTTCCTTTTGTCTCCTCACCATATGCATCATCTTCTCCCTGCACAAGGATCTGAAATGGGGCTGATTCAGTATTTCTAATCTCTCAAAGACATTTTGCCTTTGTTTTTTTCTCTTTACTGCAGAACTAATATCTGAACTGATTTTACCCTATAAGGGACTTTACCCAGTGTCATGCAGACAGGGGAAACAGATTGAAGCATTCTAACTCATGCTTCTGTACTCTCTATTATCTCTTCACATGTGGAATTTTGGCATCAGAAGTGCTTAAACTGCCCTGCTGGATGCTTATGTAATATGTAGTCAAAGCCAGCAAAGTGCAACAAGGTTGCATTATCTTAAGTAGGGAAAAAATCCCATAATTCTATCTTGCACCCTGCAATCTGAAACAAAAATATCAATGAAAATTTGGAGCTAGAAAATTATAATCTACATTTTGAACATGTGTACAGCACTTCTGTCTGTAAATCCCCGAAACACTAAGACAGCAGACTCAATCCTTCACAAGGAAAAAACAAGAGAAAAAGAAATATTCTAAAGCTCAATGACCAAGGATAGCACTTTATTCTACTATAGCTTTATTCTATTCTATACTTATCATATTAGAGCATGCTTTAAATTAACAGGCAGCCATAAACAGCACTGTTTTTCTACGGAAACATTTTAGTATTAGCAATAAATACAGAACACACTTTAAATGCAGAAATACTGCCAATGTGCAAAGAATTTGTCTCTATTATAAACACAGCCACCTGTATACTGTTGCTAATTCTAAACTATGAGTCAGCTGGAAAAGAAGAATTAGTTGGCAAAAACTTTCTGAGATGTCAAATATTTGGCTTGTATGAAGCCAGTGCTACCTAACCTGGAGAGAATCCCCCTCTCTCCTCCTGTTGCACTGGAAATAGGTACCGTAGAAGTCACACACCTTTACACTCTCAGCAGTGAGTCATTATAACATTTATGATAGAAGAAAAAAGCCATAAAATGCAGTAACTTGTTGGGAACAAAAACTTTTGAGAATTATAGAATGGTTTGTACTGGAAGAGATCTTAAAGATCATCTGGTTCCAGCTCCCCCTGCCATGGACAGGGACATCTTTTACCACACCACATTGCTCAGGGCCTTATCTAGGCTGGCCTTGAACACTTCCAGGCATGGGGCATCCACAGAACAATCTGTTCCAGTGTCTCACCACCTTCAAGAACAAAACAAAACAAAACAAAACAAAAAGAAAAAAAAAAAAAAAAAAAAAAAAGTGGAGGTTTAGCACTAAGAGAGTCCGAAGCTCCTAGATCTGGAGCCAGCCATGCTTCACTGTCCCTGACTCACAGGCCCTGGTTCAGAATATGCCCATTCATGTACCTAATTCTACCTGCTTGGATTACATTTGCTGATTTCTCTAGGTCAAGTCACAGTATAGGAAATTAAATACTTAAAAGCATGTTTCATAGATCAGTAACAGTAGAAAGTTCATAATAATTACCTTGCAATGTTCACATTAAACACATATTTGTAATAAACAAATGCAAATAAGCGTATCTGCTGTTGAGTGATAGATCAGATACGTTGATATTAGTCCCATCTTTTCCCTTACATTAGGTCATTTTCAAACCATTAGAAAATCAGCTCTTGGCTGTAAAAATATTTTCCAACACTGAGATCCAAAAGTCATAGAGATTTGAAAAAAAAACCAAAAAACCAATTCTTATAACTTCTTATAATTTCTTATAACTAATTCTTATAATTTCTAACTGAAATAAACAATTGTTTGGGGTTTTTTTTGCCATTGCCTTAATTTAATTCTAGTTTCATTCTAGTCTTGCCTATGTTGTACACCTGCACTGTGCTGGTGTCAAATTAAAGCACTTCTAAAATTTCTCATCTTTGAGAAATACGACTCCAATCACTTGCTTAACAAGTTACTCATAGAAATTAACAGAGATTTTCTTAGGATGAGGTTATCATTGCTTGATAGTACTTTGCCTGATGGCTGCTAATTTTCATCAGATGGTCCTTCAAGAGAAGGGACATTTAAGCAATATCATCCTTTGCAGGTTGCAATTACTGAAAGCATATGCAATGTACAGTGATGGTGTATCTGACAGGCAATATACAATAACCACAGACACTAATTAGTACTCCATTGACTTTGTTTTCCAAATAAAGCAAGAGAGATTTATACACATCCCACTTTCTTGTCCTCTCCTTTCCTTGTTGCCCTAAAGCTGCAGAATTATCTTGCTGACCAATCCCAATTAACTCTGTGTGTAGCTATAGACAGAGAATCAAACTCAGGATAAAGCTGGTGCTTTTCCCGCTGCCTGTCGGGGAGGTTTTTAATTTCTTTTTACTGAGACCAGTGAGTTTGTTACTCCCATTGTGGGAAAGGGAAAGACTAAAAGGGAACAATGAAAAAGGAAAAGNAAAAAGGGGGTGAGGGGAAAAAAAAGGAAATACATAGTAGGCTAATGAATTCCCAGCCTCTCTGCCACCAAAACTATTCGTCACACCAAAGTGTGCCACACTGGCAAAGATATTTGAACTGAGCATAGAGAGGTTTGGACTGGTTAGAAAGGAAACATTTTCTTTGTGAGAACACTCAAGAAGCAGCACAGGTTCCTAGGCAGGTTGTGCTATCCTTGCAGGTTTTCAAATCTCAGGAGAATAAATCTGTGGGCAACCTGGGCTGACTCCACAGCTGACCCTGAGGTTACACTGGAGATCTTCTGAGGCCCTTTCCAGTCTAAGTTATCCTCTAATCCCTGTGCTTGGAGGACAGTCATAGAAGTCTACTGGGTGCAGATCAAGATTAAGGAATCTTTAAAACAGTTATTTTACATATTCCAACAGTGGCAAAGCAGTTGTGGTCTGTACAAATCTTCTCTTTCTGCTGGTGGTTGCTACTGAGGGTAGTTTTTGCACATTTTTGTGTGTGAATTACTGTTAGTTTGTGAGGCAGCAGTCCTAAGCACTCATACTTAAGAAACAATACTTGCTCTGCAGAAGTAGTGACAACTAATTAAAACCAAAACAACCAACAACCCCCCAAAAAACTACTCAAAAGGATCTGCAGAAAAAATAAAAGACAGTTCTTCACTCTGTTTAAGATTATTAGTATGCTTCACAGAGAAAAGGAAAAGGAAAAAAGATTAGTATATGATCTCCTTAAAATCGCTGAGTAACACCTCTATTTTTCTTGTCTCTTTTCTTAATGTATTCAACAGTCATATTTTCTACCTACTCTTAAAAAGCATTCTGTATGAAATAACAGATAATAAAGATATTTTCAAATAATAGAAGGCTTTTGGGGGGGGTAATTCTGAGAAATACAATTAAATGTGCCATTAAGGGAAAACTACCAAAGACTAGAGATGCAATTAAATTTCCTCTCTCTGCTGAAACTCATAGAACACTAAAAAGAAAGAATTTTCATGTTTACTCTTCCCTTTAAAAAGAAAATACTGTCCTCACTTCAAATATTCTCCTTTAAAACTCCAGCACGAGGGTTGCCATCAGTACCACTGCTTCTATTTCTAGCATTGCATGATCAATTCAGAGATGCAGGAACACAATATCTCAGCTGATATACCAGGGCCAAAACTCCCAGTGAGGGCATTCTCTTCAAATAATCTCTATCTCTCTATAAATAGTGTGCCTGCAAGAGGAGAGGGCAGGGGGACTCATGTCCTTCCATTCACCATGTGTCTGCCTTGTCTCCTAAACGAAGCTGTTTAGATCAAAGACTTTCTCATACTATTCAGTAACACAGAGCACAGCACACTAGGACTTAAATGCTATTTGGGACATAGACCTGCCACATCTAGACAAAAAAAAAAAAAAATTAAAAATAAAAAAATCAGCTATAGAGGAATATAGGCAGATGAAACAGCAGCTCTTCCACCATAGAGAAGGTTTGCAATGGTAAACAAAGAAATTTCTATCAAACCATGGGCCATTTTCCCCTTGTTTTGCTAGACTGCATAAAAAGAGGATTTCCTGCACTTTGTCATTTTTAGATGTTCTGCTCAGAATCTCACAGAAGAAATGACCAAAACTGATGAGGCCTCACAAGTACTGTAAACAAACTTTGCTTCAGTGAAATTTTATGGATCACATAAGAAACAGGCAGTACAATGGCAAAGATTATGATGGCTTTAGATGCTACATCCTAAGGCTACTTATTACAACACATGGGAGAAGGAGTGGGAAAAAGGAGAAATACCTGAGAGCAGGATTCAGGTATTTGGTGAACCATTTTAAACCAACACTAGAAAGTGCTAAGGAGAGGGGTGATGCCTCATTCCAGATTTTTAGGTTGACTTCTATGAGAAATTTCCAGCTATGTGCCTGCTTGCAGAGTTAGCCCTTTGCACCAAAAGTGATTTCTTGAAGAAAAAAAGTGTTAGTCACTCTTCCTACACATCCTTGTAGGGAATACTTCCACACCCATTGGAAAGGAGAGATCCTGTTTTCTTCCAGATGAATGCTCTAAACAGCAGCACTGTGGGGTGATTCCCTCTCTTTCCCTCTGGCCTCATTCTTACACAGGCAGCTGACCTTTACCAAGGCCTCTCCCTCCAGGTTGTTAAGCAGGTGATGAAGGCAGAGGGGCCAGGCACAGCTCCACTGCAGCCAGCCAGATGTGCAGATTTATCAGCTCCTACAGGCACTGTGTGAGCATGGCTGAACTGCTGGCAGGCTTTGACCCAAGGCAGCCAGAGGTCTGCACCTCACTCGAGGCATGGCAGAGGCAGCTCGAGTACATTTGCGTTGCCTTCCAGGAAACAGATCATCATCATAGACAGGATGAAGCAGAGAAATTCTACATAGAGCAAGGCCAGGTCTGGGCTGTTTGCCCTTCAAATGAAGCTAAAAATTCTTGCTGGACCTGTGCCATGCATTGCAGAGTCAGCCTGGCAGAATAAAGCACCAGTACACTCAGGAGCGCCTGAATTACCTATGATTCTCTAGATTATTTTTGTCCTCCATTTTTCCAAGTATTAGCAATATTTGCCTTTGTGAGATCTCATACACAGTGAAAAAGCTTGAAAGAAATAAAGAAAACCCTTCCTAAAAATTCCTTTTCTTTTAGGAGCTAGGGTTTTCTTATGATTGGGAAAGCTTGATTCAAACCACCTCTCTAAGAGCGGGTGACCAACACTTTTATAGTCAGTCTTTCACATCCTAAATGAGTGCTCTAGCTGCTCCATCCAGCAGGAGACAGCAGTTATCCTAGTGGTTGGATAGCCCATACTCCTCAACACACAAGTGTGCCTCTTGACAGGCACAGCTAGATACACTCTCCCAGACTACACTATGGATGACACAGTAAAAAGAAAAACTAGGTTTTCAGACCCTTCAGATACAAGCACAGAGCTGCTTGTCACCATGAGAACAGGAGCAAATGGCTAGGAAACTGCATGCCTACAGGATTTACTGGCAATGTAGTAAAGGCAAAAAATTCAAAGTATCAGAATTATGGATACAAGACGCCTCTGCCCCCCCCTGGTTCTTTAGACATAGAATTCTACTGTATAGTTAGCCTTCAGCAATTAAGACTGCTGTAAATATGTAACTAACTTTTAAGAGAAAGAAGTCAATAAATATGGTCACAGCAGTAGGGTTACTGAATGGCCAAGCCTTACTCCAGCTGATTCACACTGCCTCTGCAGATACTTCTTATTTATCATTCATCTGGCTCCAGTTTCTTCATCTGTAAAAGGAAGGTAGTACCTGCTTTATAAGTGTGCAGGAAAATCAGTACTCAGTACTTGCAAAGTTTCTGGTGCAAATGGACCACTATCTTTTTCCCAAAGTATACACCAGTGTGGGTCTCATCTGAAGCTGTGCCAACACAATGCATGTGCAAAAATTAAGGAGTTGTGAAGAGCTGGTGTGGCTTTATTTAAATGATGACCACTGGAGTCAGATCTGTGCAGCTAACCCACCCAACTGCACGCAGGAGAACACTCCCTGCTGTGGACACCTTCACCAGGTTTCCAGCAGACAGAGAACTTACAACTGGAACATGTTCAGCAGAATAGCACTGAGATGGTTCCAGGTGTGGGGAAAGGCTGAGGAAAGCAGACTTGTCCAGGATGGAGACACAAGGGCTTTGATGGCATGTAGCAGCAGCCTTACAGTACCTGCATTGCACTATAACATCTGCCAATAGCCTTTCTGACCCTGCCAGCTGAGACTCACTGCTCAGCTAATGCCCAGAGACAGCACTCCACAGAGTAGTGGGGTACTGCTCCCCATGAGCCTCCCCTGCTGTGTCATAAGAAAAGATACCACATCTTCAGGTGTGATGGGGGAGCTGGAGGTACCTGTCTTGATCAGTGGTTCACAACATCAAAGAGAAGTTTAGGCAGAGAACAAAACAGGGCCTCTTGCCAAACCTCAGTCTCATACCCTTAACATCGAGCACCAAAGACAGTCTTCTTAAGGAGCTCTGTGTGTGTGTCTGTGCCTTGTCATATTCCTGCTTGTATCATAAAGACATGAAAAGAAACAAATTCTTATGATTTTGTACAGAGATTTTACTTTATAGGCTCCCGGCAAATGTCTCCTCTGTTGGAGGGGAAAAAAAAGAAAAAGAAGAATTCTTCAAGTCATCAGCTTTGCACACATCTTATTATAGCAGCCTCTGCAGTGAAATTCATGCATGCTGATGACAACGCTGGTACACACACATGTCATCTGAGCTGTTTATAGCCATTCTTTCATTTAATGCATCTCATCTGCCAGGTTTTCTTGCAGGTTTTGTCTGTTTTACCATGTTACCATTTAAGCCTTTATCTATAAATCAAACTGAACCATAAACCACTTTGTCATCTTTTGTTTTGCAACAGATGTACAGCAAGCAGAGACTGCTCCTGAATAGGAAAAAATGTGAACGCAAACACAGGCTGGGTTATGCACAGAAACTCTAAAAAAACTAGTGTGGATTTTCTTGCTGATAGTCAATGGTAGAGAAGGATGACTACTAAAATAATGAGAGGTAGAATAAACCAAGATGATAACACTCTTTAGATCGTCTCTATAAACAGGGCAAGGATATCAATCTGAGGGAGTGAAACAGGTGATTTAGAGTGGAACTGTTTTCAGAAGGCTCCTAGAATATGGACACTGAAGTGGCAATTCAGTTGCATAAAAGAATAACCTTATATAGATTTCTATTATGTTAATAAGCTTTCATTGGCAAGCTCTGATATTCAGCAACACACTTTGACCATTCCAGCATTCTGTGACACCATTACTACTGAGAAGGTCCTAAGTTGTAGCTACATAGCTTTTGTTCTCCAAGCAGTAACAGAAAATACACAATGTCCAGCTCACAGAGTGTCCAGTCAGAACATCTGACTTTCTGCTGATGGAAAAGTTTTTCTCTACAGTACAGAATGCTGGGGTTTTTATGTTTTCTTGCTTTGTTTTGGTGCTATTAATTTCATTTTTTATTAGCACTCCTTCTCTGGAGGAGCCAAGTTGGTCCAAAATACAGACCACGTATTTCTCCCAGCAAATGGGCAGATGCTAACGTGCAGTGCTGTAGACAAAGAACAGCTTGGCTAGCTTTGGCACCAACAAAATTCAAATAAAAGTCATGGCACACAAGGTCAAATATCTCAGTAGATATCTTGTCTGACCCAATGCATCCCATATATCCTTAACTAAAGAAAGAAAGGAAGGGGAAGAATAAACAGTATGCCTATAGCAAAATATATATTACAAAAGCAAATAGAAGCTATAATTAGGAATTTTCAGCAATAACCCTGATGACAGCAATAGTCATTAAGGATAGTATAGTCAGCAAAAATCAGAAGTGCTAATTAATTTATCATCTTTCTTTACTCTAGCAAATTACTTAAAATTACTTAAATAGAAAGTAGCATATACATTTTTATTTGTACTTTCATGCCCCATCCAAGTTCTAAGACTTCTCTAAGACCATCTGCCAACCACTGGAAATTTCCAGAAGATTCAAAAGCCATCCTGACAGAAGACTTGGGCCAGATAAGTAATTCATGACAAATACACAAGACATCCATACAATCAGATTCCCATTATTCACAAAGCCATGAATTGCTATTGCCATATGCATAAGTTTGTACCAAGACCATTAAATTGCTAGAAAAAAAAA